>JFGX01000279.1:0-35802 GCA_000729855.1 Epichloe aotearoae | reverse complement strand
TACTTTAGATTAATACTTAGTTTAGTAGATTTATATATATAATATAATATTTAAAGCATATAGGTTACTAAGGAATTATAGGAATATTAATAAGGGAGTATAAAATTAATTACCCTAGAAATATATAAAGGCCCCCTCCTTAGTAAGTAAAGCGCTACAAAGGTAAATAGGATTAGTAAAATATAAACTCTAAAATATTACTATATAAAAAAATATATATAAATACTAATCTAAATAAAGAAAAGTAATAAGACTTATATAAGAAAGTAAATAACCTCCTTAAGATATATTATTACTATAGCTACCTTCTTATTAACCTTTACTAAAGAGCCCTTAGTAGTAATAATAGCCTTATTACTTAGAGTAATAACCTTTTTATATATAAAATCTAGCTTTATAATAAGTTCTAATTAGAGTTATAGTGCCTTATAGTACTAATTTACTATTTATATAAAGTATAAGGAAAAGAGTAAAGAAAAAAGTAATTAAAAGCGCCTTACCTTAGAGTTATTATCTAGTGCTAATAATATTTACTTAGTAAGTAAAATATAAGTATTATATAAAGGCTAATAATAGTAATTACTAATATTATAGAAGTAGTATCTCTAAGATTATCTAGACCTAACCTTATAGTAATAACCTAAGTTACCCTTACTTATAAAACTTACTTAAATATACCTATTATAGGGTATATCTTATAAAGCACTATAAGGTATAAGTATATTAGGCTATAAAGTTAGTACTTACTAGTTAAGGGAGAGAAGCTTAGTATATATAGGTTACTTCTATAAGGATTATAGAGGATTATACCTTATATAACTACCTCTTACCTAGGCCCTAATAGGGTATAAGGCTTATAAAGATATATATAAGAAATACCTCTTTAGCTTTTTTATAGAAGATTATAACTTACTAGTAAGCTACTTAAAGCTAGCTAAAGGAGGGAAAAGATTATTAAAAGCTATACTAAGGCTTAGATAGTTATTTAGGGCTAAATAGCTAGATAAATAAGCTAAGTGCTTAAGAGATAATAAACTATACTAAGGATATACTTTCCCCTTAGCCTTAGTAGTTATATTAGGATTTATATTAATTAAAATATAAGAATAGTTAATAAAAAGTATATTATAAAGGTAAGAAAAGGAAGCCTATAATTATTAGATTAGAAAAGCCTTTATAAGAGAGAAATATAAGTATAAAAGTAAGAAAGCTTACTTTAATTTTATATTAGATTTACTTACTATAAAATACTATATATTTACTAATTAATATTATAATTAGTAGTCTTAATAGCCTTAATACTAATTAGGGGGTGTGTTACCTAGTAGTAAGTAAATTAACTAATTATAAGTAATATACATATATAACTATATTAAGGAAGCTAAAATATACCTTATATTAATATACTATCTTAGAATAAAAAGCATATAAGATTTATAATAAATACTCTCTCTATAAAAGAGAAGCTTTAGACCTTCTATTTATATAATAGAAATTAGCTTTAATTTAATCCTTTTCTCTATCTTTATTATCCCTTCTAAACACATCTTTGCCCCAAGTCACGTGCCACATAGCGATAAAAGTCACACTGCACAATGTCTACGGGCCGTCTGAGCGCACTGTGTGGTGTTTCATGCGTCCCAATGTGGGCTTGCGAGACAGCGAATCCAACATTGGCTTTGGCTTGGCCTCGAGAGCGTGGATTGTTCATCCGGACAATCATAACCACCTATTGCCTGTTGGTGCCATAGGCGAGCTTCTTGTTGAAGGGCCGCTCCTTGCAGAAGGTTATATGAACGACCCTGAAAAGACCGGGGCAGCCTTCATCACCGACCCAGAATGGGTTGGCTGGTTTGGCCCTGGCAGAGGGCGTCGGATGTATAAAACGGGGGACTTGGTGCGCTACTGTGCAGAAGATGGCTCTTTGGTCTTCATCAGTCGAAAGGACAACCAAGCAAAGATACGTGGACAGCGTATTGAGCTCATGGAAATAGAATTCCATCTGAAGCAGTTTGTGGATAGCAAACAGGATGCTGTAGTCGACATCATTTGGCCACGCGACTCAAAGGACGGGGTCCTAGCAGCTTTTGTAAGCATGGCAATGAACCCATGGATCGCTCGCGACGAGAAGGTCCTGTCTTCTGAGGCGCAACAGCTGTTGGAAAGGTTGAAATCGCACGCCAAACCAGAGCTGGCCAAGGTTCTTCCATCCTACATGCTGCCAGCAGTCTTTATCCCCGTAGCTGCCATACCTTTGAACTCTTCAGCGAAGACAGACCGAAAAGCACTTCGTCAGGAGTGCGCCAACTTCAGTTGGCATGATTTATCGCAACTGTTTGCCTCTGCTCCGAAAAGCTCTGCCAGACCCAATCAAACAGCTATGCTCGAGATCCCCATGTCCGACGCTGAGACAATGTTGGCTCATCGATGGGCTCAAGTGCTGAGCATTTCAGCGACTGCCTTGAAAGCGACAGACAATTTCTTCGCGCTTGGTGGCGACTCTCTCAACGCAATCCACTTGGCGGGGGCTTATCGACGTCAAGGCGCTTCGCTGAAGGTCGCGGACGTCATGCAACACCCGGAGCTGAAGAATATGGCAACCAGGGTAATGCCACTCGAGACGTATCGTCTTCAGCACAATTGAACGCTTCCTCAAAGCAAGAAACAAGTTTTCGTGAGCCGGACTCAATTCTCGAAGATGCCGCAGAGCAGGCCGGGGTTGCCAAAGAAGCCATCAGAGCCATCTATCCATGTACACCTTTACAACAAGAGATGATGGAACTGTCCCTGCAAGGACAGCCACATCAGTTTGCGCACGAATTGTGTAGACTTTGGCCGACCTTGGATCTCGAGCGATTCAAGAAGGCATGGGAGGACATCGTTGACCTGCATCCTATACTCCGAGCCAGATTTATGAGGGCAAAACAAGATGGCTGTATGAGACAGGTAATAGTTGCCGAGAAACTTAATTGGGGTTCTGCAACCGATTCCGACAGTTACATGTCGCGACACTTTGGACAGACTCTGCGTCTTGGGGAAAGACTTGCCCGATGGACATTGTACCAAGAAGAGCCGAGCCCAGAAAAGGGGGAAACAGGCGCAAACATGCTCATTATCAGTCTTCATCATTCTCTTTTTGATGGCATCACTCTGCAACGTATTTTCGGCGATTTGTATGCGTCATACCAGGGTCAGGCCGTGTGCCAGTCTCCTCCGGACTTTGGTGCCTACCTGCATCACATGAAGCTTGTCTCACAGAACAAAGCGGCAGAATGCCGCGAGTTCTGGACGAAATATCTTGCGGGCTGGAGGGATGCCAGCACTTTTCCGCCAATTCAGGAGTCGGCCTATCTTCCAAAAGCGTCCAAGGGCACAATGAGGTTTCAGCCCTTCGAGAGTGAGACACCTTCTCTTGGGAATCTGACCCTGTCTACCATTATACGTGGATCTTGGGCCCTGAAGCTCTCTGGTCTCGTGAATTCAGAAAGTGTCGTGTTTTCGACGTTTCTCGCAGGTCGGAATGCAGATGTTCTTGGGATAGAGGAGCTGGCGGCGCCAACATTCGCACATGTGCCGATTCTGGCTCGAATCTTGCCGAATGAAACGGTACGCGAGTTTCTTGCTCGTTTGCAGTCGGAAGCCATAGACATGATTCCCCATGAGAACGCGGGCATGAAGACGATTTACGAAACATGCCGAGTTGACAGGGACTTGATACGCAATCTGCTTGTGGTTCAGCCCATGCCTGGCGGTGGCGGAATGCCACCAAGCATGCCCGGAGAAAATAGAATATTCCCCGGTGCCATCCTATGTGGACCACGGGCTGATCCGGCGGCCATGGGTGCCTTCAATCCTTATCCGCTGTTGATGCCGTGCTTTGCCTTGCTGTGCTTTATTAATTAGTGCTTTAGCGGAGCGCTGTGGACCGGGCTGCACCCTCTGCCAGCTGTCAGCTAGGCTTTGGACCGACCCGAGTTTCACCCAAGTGGGCCGATGCGAATGCGAATACGAGCCGCCCCCGTTTGCTCTCTTAAATGAGTGCAAGTCGCCAGACCCGAATACGATGCCGCCTTCACAAAAAGGCAGTCTGCCAAGTTGATCGTAATTGCTAGCACGTGCCACTTTCTTGTGAAAAACACTGATTGAAGACTACGTATAAATAGATGTGCAGAGCAGCATGCATGTGGCTCTCTGGGTGGTTGTGTGTTCTCCCGAGCTGCAGGACAACAGAAAACAAACATGGACTCTCTGGCAAAGCCCGTTCATTCTCTCAACATTGAGTTCCATCCGTTGGTTGAGCAGTTAAAACAAACATTCCGTGCCTCGCCAATACTTTTTCTTGGAAGCTGTTCGCTCATTCTCGTGGTCTTCTTGATTGTCATCAACATCATCCGCCAGCAGCTCCCTCGAAGTAAATCAGAGCCGCCTTTGGTGTTTCACTGGATACCGTTCATCGGCAATGCCGTGTCCTACGGTCTGGATCCATTTGCCTTCTACTCGCAATGCCAGAAAAAGGTATGAATGTGCCTCTGCCCACGATAAGAGAATCAATCAATCAGCCATTGGGCTATTCTTGCTCTGTTGTGTTCTTGCAAGAGTGGCCAAATTTCGCAAATATTGGCACTGCTAACTGTGCTTTTCGTTTGCTTTCTGACAGCATGGCGACATCTTCACTTTTATCCTTTTCGGCCGAAAAATGACTGTCTACCTGGGCCTTGAAGGAAACGACTTCATCCTCAATGGCAAACTTCAAGACGTCAACGCCGAGGAGATCTACGCTCCACTTACGACTCCTGTCTTCGGAAGCGACATTATCTACGACTGCTCAAACGCAAAATTAATGGAGCAGAAGAAATTCGTCAAATTCGGCCTGACGCATAATGCTTTGTGCTCCTATGTACCTCTCATCGAGAAGGAGGTTGCTGATTACCTGAAAGTGGCCCCTGCATTCAAAGGCCAATCTGGTGTCGTCAACATTCCTGCTGCCATGGCTGAAATCACAATCTTTACAGCGAGCAGAACGCTGCAGGGCAAAGAAGTCCGAAGCAAGCTATCGGCTGAATTTGCAGAACTATATCACGATCTCGACCTTGGCTTCCGTCCCATCAACTTCCTCATGCCATGGGCGCCTTTGCCACAAAATAGACGCCGAGATGCCGCCCATGCAAAGATGAGATCAATTTACATCGATATTATCAACGAGCGCCGAGCGTCTGGGAAGATGCCCACCGAAGAAGATTCAGATATGATTTGGCATTTGATGACTTGTGTCTACAAGAATGGAACGCCTCTCCCGGATAAAGAGATTGCGCACATGATGATCACGCTGCTGATGGCGGGCCAGCACTCTTCATCGTCATCGAGCTCCTGGATTATGCTCCGTCTCGCATCCCGACCCGACATCGTCGAAGAGCTGTATCAGGAGCAGGTCCGAAATCTGGGTTATACTGGCTCGGAGCCTCTGGAGTACTCGGATATCGACAAGTTGCCGCTCCTACAGAATGTTATCAAAGAAACTCTGCGAGTTCACTCCTCAATCCACTCCCTCATGCGAAAGGTTATGCGACCGATACCAGTGCCCAACAGCGACTACGTTATCGGGTCAGACAAGGTCCTTGTATCGTCGCCAATCATGTCACATATGAGTGAAGAGCACTTCACCAGCGCGCATGTCTGGGATCCGCATCGATGGGAAGACATCTCGACCGAAGAGAAGGGGGACATGGTTGATTATGGATATGGAGCCGTTTCGAAGGGAACGAAGAGTCCATATCTGCCCTTCGGTGCCGGTCGACATCGCTGCATCGGCGAGAAGTTTGCGTATGTAAATTTGTGCACAATTATATCCACACTGGTGCGCAACATGAAGTTTACCACAATGGATGGGAAGTCTACGGTGCCTGCGACGGACTATTCGTCCCTCTTTTCTCGACCCATGCAACCTTCCACGATTCGGTGGGAAAGACGCTCAGATGCACCTTGAAAGGACTGGGAGCGTTGATCGAATTAAAATACATATACGTAGCAGCCATTTGGCAAGTACTTCATAAAGTAATATCTTAATCAGTACAGCAACTTGATCATCATGAAAACAAAGAAAGCAAATGGCAAAGGCCCCCTGGGATAAATATAGTCCTGCTATCTTGCTGCTCTCCACAGCTTACGTACCAAATTTTACCAGGTGGTTCTTTTTCGCAAGCGAAGAAGGAAAAAGAACACGGGTGGGGGGCATGTGCAGTGGTGGAGTGGTGGAGGAGGAGTGCAGTTCTTAGGTAGCCACATCGTACATCACATTTTCTTTGGACGCCCTTTGATTAGCGCGGCATGCGTGATTTACGAAGGATTGTAAGCTTACTTGCATAGCACCTGTGGGGGTCTTCCAGAATGGTCAAGGGCCGAAGGCTAAAGCTGAGTGAGCCTGGGAAGTCTAGGCGATATCTCCATATCCAATACTGTGCAAAATCATGCTCTTATTTTCCAATAAATAGCCCTGAACACGTCTAGCTGGGATAATCTAGATATCGGGGCTGCAATAGTACGCCAAGAGGGAAGAAGAAGAATAACCTCCTGTTTAACATTTGTTAACTCGACGGCGAGAGTAGAGACTACGAGAGACATCGATACGACACGATGGACGCGTTAACCAGGCTAGTTACGGGACGCAAAGCTCAGCCAGTAGTGCAGCAATTGGCGCCTGGAGATGAATGCCTGCCGGCGTTCTTCTTTGACGATAGCCCCATGTTGCGAAATGCAATCATGTGCTCGACCTGTCGCTTTAACGATGTGTTGGATGTCGCCAAGCTGCGATCTAGTCTTGTTGATCTTCTAGCCCGCGACGGTTGGAGGAAGCTCCGCGGCCGCCTTCGTCTAAATGCATGCTATACACGAGTATCTACTAGAGCTGACGAGAGAGAGACTGGCTAACCTTTGTGTGTCGAGTTACAGAACCACGGGAAACTACAGATCCATGTCCCTTCAACTATTTCGCCGGCGCGGCCAGCAATAACATTCTCGTACCTAGATCTCCAGATCAGCATTCGTGAGCATTCTCTCGCATCAGAGCTTCCAGAGGTGACCGAATCGGCTTCAATCCAGCCAAACCCGCGCATCTTTCAGCAGCTAGGTGTTGGCCCGAACGCGCCGCAGACCTTTGAAGACTACATCACATCGGATTGTCCGCAGCTCAGCCTCCATATTGTCTCTTTCACGGATGCAACGCTGGTTTCGCTCACATGGCCACACGTTTCGCTGGACGGAGTGAGCCTGGAGTATTTGATGGAAGCGTGGAGTCTTATGCTGGCCGGTCGTGCTGAGGATGTGCCGCCCATGTTGACCGGGGGTACTGAAGACCCCATGAAATCGGCAGGCTTGGATCCCAACTTTCAAGAGAGACATATACATGTGTCCAAGCACATGACTGGATGGAAGATACTTCTATGGGGGCTGTTCCATCTTCTGGATATCCTCTGGTGGCCCAGGATGGAGAAGCAACTCGTATACCTCCCAGGCAAGGTTGTGCAGGCGATGAAAGATCGCGTCAACTCGTCACTTGCGGATGAGGAGCTTGGTCGAGACGATTCGATACAGCATGTCAGCAGCAGCGATGTCGTGGCCGCGTTCATCTCCCATCTCACAGTACATCAACTTCCAGCATCATCCAGTCGGAGCGCCGTCATCCTGAGTCCCATCGACATTCGGGGTCGTATGCCCTCCGTCTTTTCGAAAGCTAATGGCGTCTATGTCACCAATGCGGCGCCAATTGTTTCCACGATAGTGCCCGCCAAAGTCATAAGAAGTCCGCGAAGCGGCATAATTGATACGGCGAAAGCGCTCAGGCGCAGCCTGAAACTGCAGACATCAGAAGGCCAGATCCACGCTCTGAACCAACTGGAACGAGTGTCCATGGCAGAGAATGGACTCCCGGCGTTCTTCGGAGATGCTCGATCTTTAATCATTATTATCTCCGATATGACCAAGGCACAATTCTACAACAAGGTAGATTTCGGACCAGCAGTTCTTCATCATCGGGGAACTCATTTGTCGAAAGGGTGTGAGCGACAGGTTTCCGGTGAAAAGAACGGCGGAGCAGGCCAGGTGGCGTATTTTCATATGCAGGAGCTCGGTGGTGAGAACATCTTTTCCAGAAACAATTTTCTTGTCTTCAGAACACCGTCTGGCGGGTATTGGATCAGTGGAAGTTTGCCTGCGGCAATATGGGCGAAAATACACAAGGTAATTGTATCCTTAGGGGAGATTTAGTTCTCATACCAAGAAGTGGGATGCAGTATTAGAAGACACCCTGGTGTCGCAAGGCATAGGGGATAATGCTCGCACAAATTAGTGGCCAGTCGGCTGCGCCTCTTTTTTCGTGTAACACCTGGGTGTCGTCTATGTATGACGAATAACATGCGTATGTGACCGTATTAGGCAAGCTGAAGATGCACGTAGCTAAACGCGATAATGCACACAAATAATCATACGACTTTTACTTAGACTGCTCTCTCTATAAAAGAGGAGCTTTTAGCCTTCTATTTGTAAGAGGAAAGATAGCTTTAATTCAACCTTTTCTCTCCATTATCCTGCTAAGGGACATCTTTTCCCAACGTCACGTGCCCCACGTACGATACCGCAAGCACAATGATCATGATCGATCATGATCAAGACGTCGAGACGGTCAATAGAACACCACCTAATAAAATACGCAAGGCATCAGTGCAGTGGTGGGACAGCTGCTCAATACGTGTTCTCTGCCCCTTTTGCCAGGAGCTGCACCGCCATGGTTTCGCAGGGCCTCCAAGCAACTCGGAGTCGTCTCCTTACGAGCGAGAACATTATCGGCTTGCTCATTGCGATCTTGATCGCGACGGCAAAGTACGACTATTGGAGTACATGCTCGAATTCCCCGTGGATACAGGTTCTGGCAGTATCATTTACGAAATCGACAAGGAAAATGTTCGATTCATCGCTGGCGGAGCGTGCGCGATTGATGACGGAGCCATCAAGGACACAGAAATCGAGCGACTGAGAGCCGACTTTGAGGAGCAAATCAAAATGAGACGAAGGTGGACGGAAAGTACGGAGACCATAGACAATGTTGAAAGTGCGATGGTCAGGGGAGAGACTGAAACTGTGCGCCAGTATTTGGAGTCATCCCCCGACGCGGAGATCTTCCTGCTGGGAGTAGAATCTTGGGACGCATCAGCAGAAGATTTGTCAACCCCCGGCGATGACACGGAAATCGCAGACATATCTGCTCAAACCTCAGGCAAGACGGCGCTGCATTTCGCCGCATGCGAGGCTTACCCTGAAATGCTCAAGCTTCTCATTTCCAAGGGGGCAGATGTCAATGCCGCTGACCTGAATGGGAGGACCCCCCTCATGGAGGCCGCCCTGTGGGGACGACTGGAGAACGTCGAGCTATTATTGTCGAACCAGGCTGACAGCGCTCAGCGTTGTGTCGATCACAACCAGTCCCGTCGCGCTATTGACTTTGCAAAGCCGACGAGGCGGAATGCACGAGAAAGATGGGTACGCTCTGGGAGACAACATTGCATATACAAAGAAGACACCCATACCCGAGATCTGGATCGAAAAGAAATCGTCCGCATTCTTAGTGACATAGCGAACATGCCCCAAACTCAGCCCGTTCAGCCCATATTGGATGCGTTTACGTATAAGCCTTCTCCATGCGGGACGTCCATCTCGCTCGTCACTCATTATAGCGTACCGAGCGAATGGAAGACGATCGCACGCATGCATCGTGCCGGCCAGCTGTCCGAAATTACTGCGATGAGTGGCTGGTCGCACTCGTCAAACGAACGTATTCAAGTCGCTGGGAGAGACTGGACGAAAGAGGTCCTTCAACTCTACAGCGTGATGCACCTCGCTCCTGAGGCTCATCGATGCGATCAGGGCGTAGTAGGTCAATTCAATGCCTGCCACGCAGAGAAGCAGCTTATTGCCTATTTCATCCACAGACATCTGTTCCTGCCCTCGGAATTGCAGCTCCCAGAAATCGAGGAGTCAAGACCCCCTCGGGAGACATATGAACTCATTGAGCATTGGAAGGAAGTCGATCAGCATCAACGACGCGTCCAGGCCGAGAAGGAAATGGAACATGCCATGAGCCTGAAACTTCGCGACCTTGAACGAGCAGCTCCCCGAATTCCTCCGAATTCGACATTACGAGAGGCCCTGATCTTGGTCAGCAGACCACTGTGTGATGATTGTCGAAAATTTGTCGAACAAGTGAACTTGACCATGGACTTGCGCATTAAGATTCGGCATTCCTGTATCGATGAATCTTGCCGCGTTTGCCCAAGCTGATGGCGAAGCTAGTACCTGATAAATTGGTCGATGGTGGTTAGACTTGTGGAGTGATTTTGCTGGCAAAGAGCGATGGAAAGAGAAGATGATGTAGAATTGCTATCTAGGAATTCAACAGCAGAAAAGGAAGCTTATTATAAGCTGTAAATCTATTAACAAGTGATTCTAGGTCTTCAAACGAAGCCTACGATGAAACGCGATAACAAACGCGATGCGGGAAGCTACATCGTTAAACGAAGAGAGGATGACGAGGCTGACGATGTTGATGCCTGAGGCTGCGATGTGAGGCTGTGAATATCCTCAACAAGACTTCGCTCGCTGCACAAATGATTTAAATCTTTTTAATTCGCTTGAGTCTTGCTTAGCTTCAGATCTCTACAACCCTAAAAAAGCCCACTGTTAACAGCAAGCTGTGCCCACATTGGCTTGTTATAATCATGATATGTAATAGCTTATATTGCATGTAAAGTTTAAGTTACATAAGTATAGGTTATAGGCAATATGCCCTAATGTACACGCCACCGCGTCATCCCGCCGAAGTGGTCCTAATTGGCGGTGAAATCTAACACTCATAGTACACCCCCTGAATTATTTTACAAATTTACATAATAAGGGGGATTAAGCGAATTAGGTGCTAGCAAGGAAATAAGGGAGACAGGGACTAGGATTAGTAAGTATCTAGATTCCCTTACACTTTATATAGGAAATTATATGTCTTAGTAGCGCTATATACCTTACGTATTTTCCTTATAGCTCTCTAAAATAATCTAGGCTTATAGCTAATTATAACTGTTAGAGAGGAATGGAATCCTGGAGCATGTAGATTTGTAAAATAATTCGGGGGGGGTGTGTATGTCCATTGGGAGCTGCAAATGACAGCGGCGGCGTCTAACCTCGTTAGACTTTTAAACGCTCTTAGTGTTCACGAGTCCGCCCTCAGCGACAATCCGCGGCTACGTTCACCTGTCCCGTATCGGCTGCGTAAGACAGTATCGTGCGTCCCGCTTCGTCGTAGCCCCACGCTGCAGAACCACCAACCCTTCTGGCCAGGCAAACTGTCAGCTCGGAGCTGTGCAATACCAGGCCGCATGCCTGTATGAACCAAGACGCGACGATAACAGAGACAAGAGAGATGCTAACGAGGCGATGACGTGGTGACAGTGCGAAGATGACCTCACGACGCGAAATGCAAGGCCAGACTTGACGGCCGCATGGCTCACGAATGAGCGTGATAACGAAAGTTGGGGAGGAGGGGGAGAAGCGGCATCCACAGTGGCCCAATGGTAGGTCGAACTTCGGTGTCAAACTTGTCATTTTGGTCGCGAGGAGTGGTGACGAATGGGGAGGTCATCCTGAGATTCGATCACAGCCAATCAACCAAAGTCGTAGCATGTGGAAACCAAAATAGTGACGCGACGGGCCGCGACTTTCAAGCTTGCCCACCCCCATTTGTCGCAACGCGATTGACAAGCTCTAATATCCACGTTGTATTAATAGACACTCCTTTAAGACGAAGTCGGAGATTACCCGGCTTTCAAACGGAGACAAGCTCCGGCGCGGCGCGACTTCACCGTGTCCGTTTTTGTCCCACGAATGTACTAACATGGGGTTGATCTCGCTAGAAGTACCTTGCACAGCCAAAATTCCCTTTCAAGGTCACGGCCAGCTCTCGCAGTAATTACTGTAACGATTAGTGGCAGGAACCTTCACATTGTACTCATAGGCAATCGGTTCCTGACAACTACTTGATGGCTAGCTAGTCACTCGATACAGGTCTCCCCTGCCGCTTCATATTTGAGCGCCGAATACATTAAAGGGATGACATTACAGTCAAGCGCTTACACGGCTCCCTCTTCCATCACGATCCTTCCTGTCAGAGTCCTTTCTGCCCTTTTCGTCTCTCTTTCGATCTTGTTGCCTTTTTTTCCTGTCTTTCCTCTTCTTTCTCCTCTTGAGATTGTCATCTTCGTTATCTGGATTTGGCAGAATCACAGAGCCGCCGTCAGGGCGCCAGTGAAGTATGTACCAAGATCTCTGGCCTCGTAGAGAAGCATTGGAAAGCCTAATAGTCACATGTGGGTCCGTGTTTGTATCGTACCGACTGGTCGTGGGATGAAGTCCGTTCCTATTCGGCTTATATGTGAGAACACGAATGTTGAAATGTGACAAGTCCTTACATTACATGAGCCTGGTCAAAATAGACTGTTCCGTTGATGGTTTCGATGTTGGCATAGCCAGGCGTGTTTATCCAGTGGTAAAGCTGGTCGTGATACGAATGCATAAAGTATTGATCGCATGTTGGCTCGTAAGTGACTTGGACGGCCATGATGTAGAACTTAGACTTTATCTAGAGTAACGGTATAAAGATTGAAACCAGTGTGTACATGTGGTTGCTAATACAATTGCGCCGTAGACTATAAGGATCAACCATGGCTATTTATACCGACCAAACTGGTCGGAGTGTATCTTCTGATCATGAGCGTGGGAGACTATTTTTGTCGTTGTTTGCAGCCCTCAGCGGCTCTACCTCTGCCGCAGTCCCGGCGGCGCTTATTCACAGGGATTCAAGGAGGCAATGACCAGCTGCATGGCCAGGTTCAAACGTTCGTTGGGTAATAAGCACCATCATGGGGGCCTTGGCCTTGCCTTTCTGTTGGAGCGCGTAGCTAGGGTTGGATCGAAGAGCATGGATTAAGTTGTCCGACTCTGTAAGAGGGTGCGGACGGTCGCTTAAATAGCTAAGTACCTGTACAAGGTGGGGTGTAATCTAGCCATACAAAACATACTATACATCAACTGAGGTCCTGGAAAATGACTACTGTAGAGCGTGGTGACCTAGTGTCTCAGATGGTTGAGCATCGAGACTCTCGTGTGACAAGGGGTGCAACACTTTCCAGTGCCTCAGTGGATCGATCTTAGCGCTGTTAGCCAGGACCGCGTTTCGGTACCCGCCACAAATCGCTTGGCATTTTTTCCCGGGGCGGAATAATGTTTGGCCCTTCAGCGTAATATGGAAGGTGTCCCAAGTCATATCCTCACAAACTCTCTGTTCGGCCAACATCATTTGCTTCCTGGCCGTCGACGTCAGCTCCTCATGGACCAGTTCGCTACGAATCCCCCATCGAACCTACTACACAACCAAGAAAGGGTTTTGGCATATCGTCCGGGCGGCTACCATCCTGTTTGCTTGGGCGACACGTTCAAAAAAAAACGTTATAGAGTGGTTCATAAACTAGGTTGGGGAGGGTTTTCCACTGTCTGGCTTGCTAAAGACACTCTGTAAGCTTGGTTCAACAAGAGGCTTTATTTTTGTAATACAACTAACTCCCTTAGCATCGGGGCTTGGGTGGCTCTGAAGATAGAGATAGCTGAAACAACCATTCCATCCCCCGAGCTCTTGAACCTTCAATCGATCCATCGGCATACCGGGTCTGATCGCGTTGCCCATTTGATCGATTCTTTCGTCCATGAAGGACCCAATGGATCTCACCAATGCACTGTGACGGAACTTCTCGGGCCCACGGTCGACAACGTTGTCGCTGACTACCATGCCGGAGGTGAGCGATTAGAGTCGGACATTATCCTCAAAATAACGAAGCAGTTGCTGGAGGCGATTTGTTCCCTCCATCAAGCTGGATATGCACATGGAGGTTAGTGCTCTGCCCTGCCTAGAAAAACTAGCGCTAATAAGTTATAGATTTAAGCGGTGCGAATGTCGTGTTTACAGCCTCACAACTAAGTGATCTATCGGAAGATGCACTTTTCGACATTGTTGGACATCCAGAATCAGTCGCGCTAGTTCGAGTCGATGGTGGCCCGGTGGGTGGCGGTATACCAAAGCAGTTGATACGCAGCACTAGCTGGGCTGAATGGGTCGACGAAGATGAAGAGGACATTCGATTGATTGACTGGGGAGAAACATTCAAACATGGTCAAGAGCCCGCTCGTCTTGCCCAGCCTGGAGATTTAAAGGCACCGGAGATCATCTTTACTGGCCATTTCGACCATAGAATTGACCTTTGGCGAGCCGGTTGCATAGTAAGCTCGAATATCGAACACTCTTATCAGTAATGCTTACTCCCCTGCAGATATACACACTCCTATTCGCAGCTCGACCATTCCAATATTTAGGCGACGATGCTGTGCTAATCGCACAGATGATTGGATTTGTGGAAGAGCTTCCGCAGCAGTGGCGACAAGAATGGGAAGTAATTCAAACGAATGCATCGCACTCACTCATTGATACCCCTCACTATGACGGCGCCAACCTACATCAAGCATCCAAACTACAATCCAGGTTTTATGCACTGGTGCATGAGCCAGAGTTGATGCCTCTTTTACCTATTATTCATGGCTTGATGCGATTTCTGCCTTCCGAACGACTGACGGCAGCTGAGGCCCTGAAACTGTTGGGCTAATCCGGTGGCTACGCAATGTACTAGCACATGCTTCCTCTATTTGTGGATGCTTGTAGAAATGCAGATGTCATTAGACAGGATTCGCAGCTTCAGCCGATTGCCTGCCTGCCTTTGGCTCTACTCCATGAGGCCCGGGATGAAGAGGAAGATGATCCACCATTGCATCGTAATGCCGACTAATTGATTGTGATCTGCGAAAATGGCCGCTGTGCAAGAAGTCACGGTGATTAGGCGTGGCCGTGATAACGCCTTGGTGGAACTCCGGTTCAGTGTCTACTAAAATATGCCGGCTCGTTAAGGCGTCGCGGGGTCCGTCCGCCCCGCACTAATATTTACAATTAAATAAAATTAGCAGCGGACGCTCAACCTAGACGGCCCTATACTATGCCGCACTCAGAAACAAATTTAATACTGGGCGGAAAGCAATCGTTCACATCCATGTCCTCCATAGTCTTTAGTTAGATGAAACAGATCATTAAACAATGAGCTGACTCTTGGTAAAAACGCTTGATGAATTTGCGGCTCCCTGTAACTGCCTCGTGTACAGATCCGTGATACTGTCGCCGGCGTCGGTTGAATCTGTAGCCAGACTTTCTTGCTCGTGCGTGCACAGAAATTCGGTCATGCGTTTAACTTTTGCTTCATCGTTGGTGATTTGAGCGTTGGGCCCATGTCGCGTTCGGGACATAAGCCTGCGTACTCCCAATCTATAATTCTCTCTCCCTTTTGTGAAGCACGCCTATATCTTTGCTCTCTCTGCCTCTATGCTCCTAACACTGTAGAGCTTGCATTTGTATAGCTGTTGCAAGCTGGCAACTAGCTCCCTACATTTCAATACTTATTTAAGAAAAATACTTGAGTCTTACTGTGTTAGCTTTTTCAACACAGACTCACTTAATGTAACAAGTGTGCGCGATCCCACAATCTCTAGAGCACTAATTTCAATATTGAGCTCTGCGCGCAGCCAGTTCCGTAGCTCAACTGCAACTAGGGAATCAACACCATAGTTGGCTAGCAAACGCATTGGTTCAATAGACTCATCAATGCCCAAGCTACGCATTAACACTGTGTTTAGGAGCTCCGTGGCAGCAGCTTGCAAGGTCTCCTGTCCAACCTTTCCCTTGCTAGCATTCTTCAGCATGGCAAGTTTACTTGACGCGGAGGACGCCGTGCCACTATGACTTGGCGAAGTGCCCGCGGCTGGACGTAGGGAGCTGAAGCGGTGGACGGCTTTGAACGGAGGGTTGCCAGGAGTGATGGCTGTGATTAGCTGCCCGGCTTGCTCCGGATTCACCTTATGAGTCTGTAGGAGGATGCTCGAGCGAACAATACGGTGCAGAAGAGCTTCGTTGATGGGCTTCCACCCCCGTGACTCAAAGACGCGGCTTAGCATGTCCTTGTCCTTGAGGTATCCCACCTCCTCCACCGGGCCGAGGTCGATGGCGTTGGCAGGGAGTCCCTGCTGAATACGATATGCCGCAAAGGAGTCGAGGAAGCAGTTTCCAGCCGCGTAGTTGGACTGTCCCAGCTGGCCCAGGAGGCCGCTCACGCTGGATAGCATGGTGAAGAAGTCGAGCGGCGTAGGCTGCTCCAACGATGCCTTGTGCAGGTTCCACGTTCCGAGGACCTTAGGATAGATGGGCTCCCGGAACTCGCGAGGCGTCATGGTAGTGAACATTCGATCTCGTAGAACCATGGCCCCTTGAACTACACCCACTACGGGTCTTGACGCCGAAGAAAACGCTCTTCGAACGTCATCGAGATTGGTAATGTCGCCCGAGATTAGATCCACACTGCACCCTAACGAGTTGCAGTCGTAGACCGTCTTCCGCGATTTTTCGTCTTCGTAGCCGCTGCGTGAGATGACGACGATATTCTTTGCGCCACTTCGAGCCAGATAGATGGCCAAGCTACCACATAGTCCCTTGAAGCCACCCGCGATGAGGTACGATCCGTCCGGGCGCAGGCGAAGCTGCGTCGCTGCTGGCCGGTATTCAATCTTTGTCGTGCTGGCCTTCTCATACGATATGACCACCTTGCCAATCTGCTTGCCACGCTGCATGTAGCGGAAGGCCTCCGTAGTTTGCTCCAATGGGAAAACTCTGCAAATATGGAGCGGCTTGATGTGCCTCTGCGCAATCAAGCGCATGATGTACTCGCCCGTCTTGCGCGTCGTCTCGTCAGTGATGCTAGGACGCGAGAGATCCAGCGGTCGATACGAACAGTTGCGGTCAAACGGCTCCATTGAGAGGTTGTTGCGGTCGAGCATGTCCTTCTTTCCGATTTCGATGAGACTACCATTCTCCGCAATGCATCGCCACGATTCATGCAGCAGATCCCCAGTCAGCGAGTTGAGACAGAAGTCCACACCACGGCCACCCGTGGCCTTCATCAGCTCCGGGCCGAATGCGACAGAGCGAGAGGAAAACATGCGGTCCCTGCGGATACCGTAATTCTCGGCAAGGAAATCTCGCTTGGCTTGCGTGCCCACTGTCACGTAGACCTCGGCGCCGATGTACTTGCAGAGGTCGATGGCCGCCAGCCCGACACCGCCCGAGGCCGAATGGATGAGCACGGAGTGCCCCTTTTGAATGTTGGCCATGTTCACAAGACCATAGACGGCCGTGTGCACCGCGATGCCAAAAGTGGTGCCCTGTTCAAAGGATATCCAGTCCTCCAGGAGATAGACTGCGAGCCACCGGTTGCGGACCTTGTTGCCAAAGCAGCCGCCGTCACGGCGAACCATGAGCACTCTGTCGCCAGGCTTCACGGTGGCAACATCCTTGCCGATCTCGGTGACTACGCCAGTACATTCGAGACCAAAAAGACGTTCGTTGGCGGGGACAAAACCCATGGCGTTGGCCAGGTCCTTGAAGTTCATGCCAGCGGCACGTACCTCAATCTCAACTTCATCATCCTTCAGGGGGGGCATATCTGGAATCTCCGCGTAGATGAGGGTGTCCAGTGTACCGGTCCTGTCACTGACGAGTCTGATGGTAGATTCATGGCCCCCGATGATGTCTTTGACGCTATCGGCGCCATGCTGGCTCTCACGCTCGAGTTTGTTGACAGCCGTATCGGAGATTACACGACTGATGTAGAAGACGCCCTTGCGCTCCACGAACTCGCTATCGACCATGGAAACATCGCTGAGATTGCTCAAGTGCTCGAGGGCTCGATCTATTGCGCCCAAGCTTGCATGGCTTTGATCTGATTCAACGTCCAGACACACAAATACACTCCGGGGATACTCGGCCTTCAGTGATCGAGATGCGCCAAACATAAGGCCGAGCTCCGGAGTGCTGACTTCCATTTGGGATCTATGATAAAAGTGTTATACAAAGGTCACACGAGAACAGTAGGCATACTTAGCAACACGTTTCATAGGGAAAGACCTACCCCTTGGTGACCCACAAGATCTTGCACTCGCGCTCAAGTAATTCCCGTAGGAGGTGAAACTGGTCATCTTGCAAGTCACTCAAGACAGGAGAGAACATTTCATCCAAGACAATGACAGTGCTCTTCTCCACGATCCCTTCAATGGAGAGAATTCTCTCAACTAATTGCCACCCTTGCTCTGCAAGGGCATCCCGGACAGCATCGGTAGAACTGTCCGCGGTCTTGAAGTGCACGAGGTTGACCATCTTATCAGCCGAGTCCTCGACTTGAGAAGCACTGTTGCTAGCGATGCCGAAGTACATCAAATCTGATAAGCCGTCTCCAGAGAGCTCGATGGCGTTGTAGCCAGGAACAGTGGTCTTCACCACCCTATCAGTCCGGTCTAAAGTGTTAAGTCAGTTGTGCAGTCGTTCTGAAGGAATGAAGAATCGATCGGATGCTCACCAGCACTTGAATGCGTGACGTCGTCTTTGATGACGAGTAGGTATCCATTGTCCGCTACCGCTTGTCGAGCCCCTTCAAGGGCGTTGATGAGACCAGTGGTGACGGTGGAGGCTCTCAAGACCACGACGTCGAAGTTCTCATCGTCATTAATGGAATCAGTGATGCGGTCTACCTCATGTACCACGTGCGAGACATTTGCTTCCGTGGAGTACTTCTCTCTGAGCTCAAGAGATGCCTTGTGAGTTGGCGCTGACAAAGTATAATCGCACCCTTCAGCAATGGGGCCGGAGAGCTGGCGGAGGCTGTCTAGCCACAGACTACGCATAGGGGCATTTCCGTCTTCATAGATGACCTCCAATAACTTACTCGTTGGCTTCTTGTGAGCCATGATTGAAATGGCCCTGGCGACGGCCGCGATCGTTGCTTTGTCGGATGTGGCGGCTGTGGTCATCGCAGCCGAGAGCTGATCAGGTGCGAGAAAAGTGGCATCCTGTGCCCACCGAACTTGAGTGAAGACGTGAGGCGCGTCCGCGCTGGCGCTGATGGAGTGATATCTGAGTCCCTGGAGGTGGAGTAGAATCTGGTGCGAGCCTTCGGCGTAGGTGCGAATGTCGCTGCAGAACCTCTTGTTATCATCGGGGCGACCAACGCCAGTCCACATTGCCTCTGAGGCTACAATGCCGCGTTCGACATTGGTAGGCTGCGGGAAGATGAAGAGGTTGTCAATCAGACGAGGCGGCATCATCGTGTCCAAAGACGAGCGATGGCCGCGGTTGAGAGCGACTGTTGCAATCTGGAGGCAGCCATCAATGGCTGTGGGATGCATGGCATATCTGCTCTGGGGATAACGTGATGGCGGCGAGTCCAGCTTGATGACGGCCCTGCAATTTCGTGCATCAGCCTTGGCCTCGATAGACTGACAGGGTTGGAACGCCGGGCCGAACAAATAGCCAACGTCCCTCATGGCCTTGTACCACACGGATCCTGGAACGCCAAATTTGAACGGGCTGACATCGTCAGCCGTCGCAACGTGGCGGACATGTTCTCCGATAGACACCAAACCCTTACAGTGCTCTTCGAGAGCGCCGTTCCCGTCTTTGGGAATGGACGAGATGGTGAACTCGTGCCAGGTCTCCTTTGTGCTGGAGCAAGGTTCCAGTGAGAGCACCAGCTTGGCACCGGCATGTTCGTTGAGCGTCAACATGTGAGGGAAAGCGACGTTGCGGAGCTTAAACGTCTGGTCCCTGACGGTAGTATCGGCAGCAATTGCCCCAAGCACCTTGCTCTTCTGATACATGGCTTCGATGGCCATGGCGATGTAGCCGGCGGCCGGGAAGATAATGCTGTGGCCTAGCGTGTGATCTTTGAGCCAAGTCACGTCGCTTACGCGGAGGAAGTTCTTCCAGATAGGTCGGGTCCACGGGGTACCGAGGATCTTGCTTCCCAACAAGTCGTGGTGCACAAATTTGCGAAATCTCCAATCGGAGCTGGCTTCGCTCTCGTGCCAGTACTTTGTCGAATGATCCCACTGGTAGTTGGGCAGGTCAAACACAAATGCGGGAGCGACCGACAGGCCATCGTCGTTGAATGGCGTCAGGCTGATGGGTGCACCAGCGTTGAAGAGCTTCCCGGCGCATTCTAGTAGCGTCTTCATAGCCTCAGCGCCTCTCTTCCACGTCGATGAGTAAGCGAAGGAGGTGCCAGTCGCTTTTTGTATTTGGCTGACAGGACCCGAGAGGGCATTGCTGGGGCCGATCTCGACGAGGTAATTAACGCCCTCGCTATCTATCTGCATCATGCTTGTAGCGGCCTGGCTGAAAAGAACAGGGGAGAGCATGTTTTTGACCCAATAGTCGACGCCAGGTGACTCCACGAGGACATCCCCGGTGGTGGACGAGAACATAATAGCCTTGCTCTTTAGGGCTGGCCGGGTCTCCCACTCAACGTGTTTCTCCAACAGCTCTACGTACGTATCGGCAACGGCATCCATGTGGCGAGAGTGATAGGCGGAATCCACGTGCAGAAAGCGAGCGAAGTGTCCGTCGTCCTTGATCCTTTGCTCCATATGCTCCAGCTCATGCCTAAAGCCTGAGACGGTGATGCCCTGGGGGCTGTTGAAGCAAGCAATTTGGATGGATGAGCCATCCATGTATTTGTGAGCGGCGTCGGGTCCCAGCCCGACAGCCATCATCCCGACGGGGGTGCGATGCTCGACAGCTGACGTAGCCTTTCCACGGTAGAAGGCAATCTTGATGGCCTGCTCGGGGGTCAACAGGCCAGCGGCGACCGCCGCGGCAATCTCTCCCGAGGAGTGCCCAACGACGGCGCGACAGGACACACCCGAGGCGTCGAAAATGGAAAGAAACGCCAGCTGCAAAGCGGTGACGAGTGGTTGGGTGATCTCGGGAAGCCTCATGTGGTCCGGGGACCGAGGGCTGGTGAGTTCATCGTATAGTGTCCAAGCTGGGGCTCCATATGATTTTTGCAAGACCTTGTCCAGTTGTTTGACCGTCTTGGCTGCGATGGGAAAATTCGCCAGCAGCTCTCGGCCCATCTCGGGCCACTGAGCGCCTTGGCCGGTAAAGATGAAGCCAACAGAGAGTGGCTCATCACGCACATGGTCTTTTTCAAAGTTCTCTGCGTCGAGATAATTATCGGAGGCGAGGACGAAGCCACGATAATAATGGCGTGACTTGCGCTCGCTGAGTGTATACGCAAGATCACGCTGCTTGACGCTGACACCAGGATCCGAGAGGTGTTTGTCCAGTGCGGAGAACTGGTTCTGCAATGACTTCTCGCTGTTGGCGGAGAGCACCATGATGCGCTGCCTCTGGTCAATCTCGTCCTCGATGAGGCCAAGATGGCTCTGATCGGGGTACGACGAGACGTGGTGGCGGGGAATGTCCTTGGCCTCGTCGACGATAGCGTGGGCATTAGAACCACCATAGCCAAAGGAGTTAATGCTTGCTCGTCTTAGGGGCACGGCGGGCCAGGGAGTGGCAGTGCGAGATGTCCAGATACGGAACTTCTCAAAGTCAATCTTGGGGCTTGGATCGAAAAAGGTAGGGTTGCCGGGAATCACGTCGTGCTCCAGACTAAGGACCGTCTTGATGAGCCCAGATAAACCGGCGGCGGGCTCCGAGTGGCCAATGTTGCTCTTGACGGACCCGATGCGCAAAGGCTTTTCTGGAGACTGAAACTCTGTAAACACGTTGGCGATGCCGCTGGCTTCGATGGAGTCGCCAGCCCGTGTTCCCGTGCCGTGGAACTCAACATAGCTAGTCTGCGATAGGTCGCGGATGCCGGCGTTCTTATACGCCTGGCGGATGGCAGCCGACTGAGCCACGGGATTTGGACTAGCAATGCCGGCCGTCCAGCCGTCACTATTGGTGGCGGTGCCGCGCACGACAGCCCGAATCGGGTCCTTGTTTCGGATCGCATCGCCAAGACGCTTCACGTAGATCATGTTGACGGCCTCGGCCTTGATGTAGCCGTCGGCCTTGGAGTCGAATGTGTGACACCTGCCCGACAGAGAAGCGGCACCGTTGGCTCCCATGTAGTGATCCATAACGTGCTCCGGGCTGCAATAAATATTGGCTCCTGCGACTACTGCCGACTCTATCTCTCCAGTATGAAGGTACTTCATGGCTAGGTCAAGGCCAATCAAGGTGCCCGAGCAAGCTGTGTCAATGGTCATGCTGTGAAGAAAGGGTTAGAGAGGAATGTGGACTCTGCTAATTCTCTCATTCTCTCATTCTCTCAGGATGGGTTCAATATACCTGGGGCCTTTCAAGTTGAAGAAATGGCTGACGCGGTTGCTGAGCATGGTTCTACCTACACCCACAACTGTCGCCGATGCGCGATTCTCAGGATCGCGGGCTTGCATGTCACCATAGTCGCTAGCAAAGGAGCTCACAAAGCAGCCGATTCTGGAACCATCAAGCTGCTCCATGGTGACACCAGCGTTCTCCAGGCCTTCATAGACGACCTCTAGAAGCTGTCGCTGTTGGGGATCCATGGAAGTGGCCTCCACCCCTGAGAGGCGGAAGAACTTGGCGTCAATGTCAGCTGGGTCGACGTCTTGAAGGAACATACCGCCGGGTGACGCCATGGTCTGTGACTTGAGAGAACCGTCGTAGTGGGTTGTGAGGTCATATCTGGTGCTCGGGGGTACGTTGATGGCGACCTTGCCATCCAGCAGGAACTGCCAGAACTGGTGCGGGCTGTGGCATCGATCTGGTAAACGGCACGCCATGCTCACGATGGCCACGGGTGTCTGGACACTTTGGTCCGCCCTGGGGCCATAAGCATCGCTCTTGTTTGCGGAGGCGCCCAAGAGGTTATGCCTGTCTGTGCTACTATAGCCGTTCGTGCTATGGCCGTTCGTGCCATTGGCAATCGAGGACTGGGTGTCTATAGCAAGTATCATGGTACTAGAGACAAAAGAGTAGAGAGTGAAAATAGAGTTTTAGATAAAAATAAGTTAGGTAGAGGCGGACGGTAAGGATAGTGTCTCGAATAAGATAGATCGATGTTCTCTGTTCACTGAAGGGGACTCTTTTATATTATACCAGTGCAGACTAGGGGGGCATGCCGGATCTCACCGGCCACACTTGGAGGCGTAAGCCCAGTGCAGGGCTGAAGAATATGGATTTAACAAGTCCATGTTCAGTTGTTAAACTATCACTTGTATTGCTAGAACCTAGCTAGGCTACAGGTTACACATGTATGAAAGAGGCAGCTAATCCATGTTCACTTGTTCAACTATCACTTGTATTTCTAGAACTTAGCTAGGCTACAGCTTACACATGTTTCGTTTACACATGCCATGTATGAAACATGTAGCTAGCATTGGCGGATCTTTTGGTATAATAGGGAATTCTAGCACAGCACACCTTCTAGGTTCTAATATTAATGCTAGCCGTCACAGGTCTTCTAGCCACGCCAGGTCTTAGGTTTAAATCCTATAGGTGGATTAATTACTAGGCTAGGCAGCTTACGTTTGACTTACAGGCCAGGTATAGGTGGGGGCGTGCACTAGGTAATTGTCGCACCCCTTGTTGCACGATAGTCTTAGTGAGACACTAGGTCCACCCCGAGTCTCTTTCCAAGACCTTAGTAAATGCAAAGTATGTTTTGTATGGTCAGATTACACGCTACCTTGCACAGGTACCTAGATAGTTAAGCGACTGTTCTTACAGGGTCGGATAACTTAATCCATGCTCTTCGATCTAACCCTAGCTACGCGGTCTAACAGTAATATCTCCTTAAGGGTGCTACAGCTATCGTACGTTAGGCACGTAAAGTTAGTAAAAGATATCCCCTAGCAGAATAATGAATAAAGGGAAAAGGTTAAATTTAAGCTGTCTTCTATTATATAAATAGAATGATAAAAGCTTCTCTTTCATAAACAAAGCTATTAAAGTAAAGGTTATATACTTCCTTATATGTATTATTATGTTTAGCTATATGTATCTTTAGCTTCCTTAATATAGTCATATGTGCATGTAATTTGTCATAAATAACCACCTACTATCAGGCAACAACAGCTTCCTGTGTTAAGGTCAGTGACCGCGTAGGTACGCGTTACTTCTTTAAGATAGTTGATAAGTATAATATAGTAATCTATACTAAGGAAGATTACTAGTATATTAATTATAGGCTAATTTACACATAAATATATATACTTCCAATGCACTTTAATCTAATTGGATACAAATTCTAGCTAACGTGACTCCACAAGCTATAGCACGCTTAAGGAGATATAAGCCTAGTGTATGTTACGTGGTTACTTGCTGTACTAGACATTAGGGGTTCGTAATGTGTGCCATAAGACGCGCGCCCATAAACACGCGATCGCGATGAAAAGCAATAGGCATCATATGGATAGGTAGCATATCAAGGGATGACAGTATTAGTCATCTAGGCAAGGGGATTATTTAATCTATAAGGGGATCACTTATAGGTAGATTTTCCAGAGATGACCACCCATAATGTAAGAACCCAGAAGGCGTGCTAGAATTCCCCATTAGACCAAAAGATCCAACAATGCTAGCTGTCGCTGCATTGCATCTTACAACTAATTATTAGGCCCGCCCGCGTACGCGCGCACCGGAAATTACAGAGCCTCACAAAACTATACTATAGGCAGTGTAGCTTCTTATTACATAGCCGCCTCTAATATCCCCTTTCCCCCCATGAATTGCGCACCCTATATGCTTTTATTCACTCCTTTCTTTCCCTTCTCTTAACAGACTAGAATAAACAAATAATACATATTCTTTAGTTTATCCTTGAAAACCTCACTAGTAGGTCATGAGTATCCTGTAGATACTAACAGTAGTATCTTAAAAGTATAATTTAACTTATGCGTGTTGTTGAATGATTAAATTCTAAAATCATTCGTAAGACCTTTTGTTCACGTAGCTTTTTCGTTATACAAATAATTCCCTAGTTCTGTGCAAGTGCTGTAAACAAATCTTTTCGTGTAAATCTACTAACTTTAGGGCTGCAAATAGCTTAACCAATTAAAAGCCTTGGTTAAATACTGCTAAACTTACTCTAGTTTCTCCTTATCATTAATCAGAAACCATATGCACGAGCAGCTCAGCCAGCCCATCAAAAAATAATAAAAAAATGCCCATAGAGATGCATTTATAAATTTTGGTGCAAACACATTCCAGAGATCTTCATGACCCCAAGCGTATATGCTAGCCAAAGTGAGTGCAAGTGAGCTTAGGCCGGAGAACATTGTTTGAATGGCCAGATACTCAAAGTAAGTGGATTTCGCAGCTTTGACCCTAGTCTCCGTTGTGGGATTTGGCTTACCGTCAACCATTACCTGCTTCCGTGATGCCAAGAGACGTAGGCCAGCAAATAACCACCAAACAGGTCCAATCCAATTGCTCAAAAGAGTCTGCAACATAACGCCAACCACACTAGATTCACCAAGTCCGTTAAACCCATTCAGAAGGTCAAGTGTGGCAATGGAGTTGTTTCGCCCCATGCTGTAGAAGGCGCTCTGGCCAAGCATAAGAATAGTGGTTGCTGTTTCAATGGGCGATAGCTTTATTTGCACTTCAAGCAGCAAGAAAATAAAGTTAGACCACAATTTCGTCATCAATGTCATGTATAAACATCAAAGACTAGGGAGAACTTACATAAGATCTGGAGCTGAAAGTCAAACATTAGAAATAAGGGAAAATTCCGAGGTCGCGTCTGCGATCGAAGGTACAAGTTAACCAGCTCAACCACCTTGCTAATTGTATCTTGAAAACACAAATTAACTTATGATTACTAGGCTCGAAGCTAAGCGCCAGTTGCCTCTTGAACAATAGATTGGTGACTTACCTGATCGCGAAGGGTTATCTTCTAATCGATGCTGCAGGACATGGAAGACAAAGCAGCCGAAGAGCCCAGTCCAAAAGACTTTTAGAAGAAACTTTTGTCTTACTGTGGCTAAGATGTTCTGCGAGCCCTGAGACTCGAAACCTAGCAGCTCCGGATTGAAATGATAGGTTGACGCCAGCTTGAAGACAAAGGCAGCCACGCACAATACTAGCGCTATGCTAAAGGCTGCGTGTCGATCTAGTCCTGCTCGCAGTCCTTGGGCAATTGAAAAAAAGGCAGACATGTGTGATATCAACACAGGAATCCAGAGAACCACGGGATGATCGAAAACATAATTGTCTATGTGCTTCGCATACGAGTACTTCGTGCCATTCTGATTGACACACTGGCTTAGGAATTGGAGACCCACGAGCTGTACAAAGAGAATCAGAGTGTTGCCTTGTCTGGGAGCCCTATGTTTGGAAAATATTAGTATTAGAGATCTCAGTTCGTCACAGAGTAGTGGCAGCAGGTATTGTGGGACAAACCTTGCAGACACGAGATATGCAAGCCACACCAGCGACCCCCAATACCAGTAGTGATGTTCCTCTTCGACGAGCCACGGGACAAACATGGTCGCTGCGTGACTAGCTGTGGCAGCGAATAGAGGCCAGTTTGTGAGATTAAGTTGAATAGAGCTTGCATGTATGCATGCAACGGCTGTCACGAGACAAGTAATACCGATAAGAAGTCGACTGAGACTAACATTATCGACAGATACACTTAACAAGCTCTGGGCCACTTTTGCAAACTAATTAACTCGACTTATTAGAAAAAGATAGATTTCGTAAGATACTTCAAATGCACACATACCTTATATATGGAGCTGTTCAAAATTTCCCTGGCCTCATCCGTCTGCGCAATTTGCCAATGCTTCTCTGCTTGCACGACCACGTTCCAGAGGCATATCGCTCGTCCAAGCTCGCTGCCATGCGCCTCACAGTCGTCTTGGTATTTTCTATCTCTGAACGGGATTTCATCTGATTCAAGACTGTGCTTCGATGATGCAATGGCGCCGCGAAGCTGCTTAGCATTCTCAATCAAGAATTCGGTAGCCGAGTTGCCGTCTCTGAACGCAGTCAAGAGCTCTGGTACGAAGATTCCTGCGCTTCTTTCAGGTATGGGAATTCCCAATAGCCCTGAAAGCGAGGGCACAATGTCAATCTGGCTCATAGTGGAGTAGTATAGGTAGTCTTGTGCGGCGTTCAGAGGAGATTCTCTGTGCATTGACGTTGTCCCTTGTAACCTCGGTGATATGAAGAGAGTGGCAGCGGCCAGCTCCTCGGGGAGCCTCCCGCCGTGATTGCCCTGCGCTGTCATGCCGTGGTCACCGAGGAGAACAAACAGCGTCTCCTCCAAGTGCGCTTCCTTCTCTAAAGCCCTGTAGATGGACTGAACTACCGAGTCCATTTCCAACTGCTTGGGCCGCATGTGAGAGGACCTCGACCCTCCCATGTGAGCAATGCAGTCAAGGCCAAGATAATGCAGAACAAGCGCCGCCCAATCGTCGCGCGCAAGCTCATCGGCGAGATGTCTCGTGACATTTTTGTCAATGTTGGTGAGATGCGGAATATGGAAAGATGAGAAGGCCTCCTGGCGATCGAAGACGTCTGGGTACAATTCCACCCACATCTCAATGCCGTAAAACACAATCTTCTTCTTGCCACCGTGTGAAGCCTTCAGCCGCGACAGCCAGGTGTCTTCGCTGTCTAAGCGCATGGCCTCGGGCGAGTTGGCCACGTTAAGCCAAGCGTCGAGGAATGACTGGCTAGAGCCTTGGGTCAAAGCCTTGATGCGAGATACGGTGAGAGTCGGCATGGCTGCAAGGGCCGTGAACGGAATTGCCGTGCCAGAGCGTATGAGGCTGTACTATCATGTCAGCCAAAGTGGCCATCTCTCGTAGTCTTGGGTGTGAAATGGCCATCTCGCCTTGCTCACCTCTGTGTGAAGCGAAAGCCACTTTCTTGGGCAAAGACAAAATCACTAGAACATGACCCCCAAATTCAGTTGCTGCACCTCGCGAGGCTAGGGTCCGACGATGCCAGGAATTACCTTCTTAGCGCATCAACGACCATGAAGATGACTTTGTTAAACGGCGGCGCTATGTCACGGCAGGGGTCCCCCACTGGGTGGTGCAATGTTCCTCCACCACCCACAGCAGCCTTTGGTCGACTACGAAAGAGACCGGCCATGAAAATGAGCATGCCCAAGGGAATCAGGAGATTTGAAGCGAGTAACAACAGGCGGCGATTCGTCTTGGCCATCATGATGGACATTTGCAGTAATAAGAATAACTAGGGAGACGAACGAGTGCGAAGATAAAAGGTCAAAGCTGTCTTGTGCCTGGACGAGAGAGAATGAACTCAGTCTTGCCCGATATCTACCTGTAATGACCTAAGACCTACCACTGGTGGAAAACTCCGTTACATAATTCGGTGTGAAAGTATGCATAAGGGCACGCTAGCCGTTTTTATTAGCTAATTTACGTAAAGAGTTACAGAAATTTGTTTATTTTCTATAAAGGTGTCAGAACCCTGAAGGTGTGCAAGGTAAGCCATTAGACTAAAAGATCCACCAATGCTAGCTATCTGTTAGGAGCACAGAGGTTAGAGATAGGGCGATTATATAATAGAGCCTTGGATAAACCTTAGGTCTTGCGGATGACTAAGAGCCTAGCTAGCTACTAGATAGCCACGTGTGCGCTAGGTAAGGTATTTAGCAAAGACTACTTATATTATATATAGAGGGTTAGAGTTTAAGACCTTACATACCTACACCTAGGTAGTACCTTTCTAGTGGTAATTGCGAATCTTAGCCTTCACTCTGTTTATCTCACCTACGACCGAAGTCATGACACTATCGCTACATTACACCTTACAATTAATTATTAGGCCCGCCCGCGTACGCGCGCACCTGACAAAAGGTTACTTCCTCCATTATTGATTATGTATTATTTTTAATTAGGGCTATGTAACTGCCTATAATTGGCTTAGTTTTATAACAGGTTAGTGTTAGAAGCACTAGGGTCAGAGACAGGGTAATCATATAGTGAGGCTTTAGTAAAACCTTAGGCCTTGCTAATAATAAAGAGGCTAGATAGCTATTAAATAGCTATGTGTTTATAGGGTAAGGTATTTAG
This sequence comes from Epichloe aotearoae, assembly GCA_000729855.1. Taxonomy (NCBI): domain Eukaryota; kingdom Fungi; phylum Ascomycota; class Sordariomycetes; order Hypocreales; family Clavicipitaceae; genus Epichloe; species Epichloe aotearoae. Next base: position 6,687 of record JFGX01000279.1, on the reverse strand, counting down.
TAAAAACTACTTATATAAAATATAGGAGATTAGAGTTTAAGACCTTTATACACTAGCCCCTAGGTAGTACTTTGTGAGAATAATGGATAGCTAGGCAAGAGGTATAGGGGCACTTATATATTAACTAAAGCTTGCTAAGTCTAAGTGTGTTATATGTGTGAGTTACTAGCTTATAGCTAAGGGCTTACTAGTATTGCGTAAACCTAGCCCTAGGGTATAGCGTGCTTATAAGGTTTACTTATATATTAGGAGTAAGGCCTTATAATTATTCCTTTACTTATAGCTAAGCTTCTAAATAGTTTTTCCTAGCTTTTATATAGCTATTTACTAAGTAGCTAATAATTAAAATAATAATAAATAATAACTTAGTTAGCTTTTAAATATAAATTTCCTTATAACTTATCATTATATTACTTTCTTTTTCTCCTTATAACTTTAGACTTTTTTAATTAAATATTAATTAAACTTTATTTACCTTAACTCTTTACTTATTAATCTTTATTATTTTACTATAAAAGCTAATATTATTTACTTTTACCTTTATTCCTATATATACTATCTTTAGACTAAGTATATATATTATTTACGCTAGTTAGCTTACTACGTGGCTATTACTAGTACTCTAGCTGCTTAGTTAAAAGGGAAAACCCTAAGATAGGAAGAAAAACCCTCCTATATTTATGTTTAGGCTAGCGCTGCCCCTATTATAGGCCTATGCCACAAAGTGTGTGGCCTATTATAGGTGGTTATTACTAGCTTACGCTAGCCTTATCCCTTAGAAAATAAAAGAAAAAGAAAAATATATTATAATTAATACCTCTAGTCCTTTTTTAGCGCTAGCCTAGGCCTATAGTAAGCCTATCCTAGGCCTCTTTATATTATTATATATATAGTAAATTTAGGTTTATAATATTAATTTACTTGTTATTTACTTTTTTACTAACTCTTTTAAAGCCTTACTTTTTTACTAAGTCTAACCTAGTTCTAGCCTATAAGTCTTATAAAGCCTAAGCACCTATTTTTATTTATATACTATAAGGGGAGGGTAAGTTTAATATAAGTCTAAGGTAGTCCTAGGTTAAAGCTACTTAAGTATTATTTATTTAGTTAATCTTATTATACTTTATTTTTTAAGCTATATTTTTATTTTATCCCCCCCTCTCCCTTAGTAAGTATAAGAGGGGGTTTTTCCCCTTATAGGGTTTTAACCTCTTTTCTTTTCTTTTATTAAACTTTCTATAGGTTCTTTTTCTTTTTAAAGCTATTTAAGGCTACTCTAGGCTAGATTTAGTCTAATTACTAATATTTAGTATAGAATAAGAATAATTCTAGTAAGATAATACTAAAGCCTATAAGTTTTCTAATTCTAGTGTATTTCTAGTTCTAACTTACCTAGGAAACTATAGCCTTAGAGTATTATCTATAAAAATCTATAACTATAAAATAGCTAGAGTGTGTTTTAGCTAAGAATCTTAATATAAGTCCTTTTTACCCTTACTCTAAGCCTATCCTATATCTAATCTAGGTTAGCTTAGTAAGCCTTAAGAAATATAATATATTTTATATAAATCCTAATTAATTTAAAACCTAGGGTATTAGTATTATAATATTATTAGTAAGTTAGTTTAATTTAGGCCTAAGGATAGCGCTAATGTTACGATATGGAATGTAATAAATGGGTGTGTGTAAGGTTCTTGTCTAATTCAACTAGCTAGAGGTTAGAGCTATTATCTAATATAAGGGTTCTAGGTCACGTGCAGGCCACATCCTCGGCACGGCAGGCCACATCCTTAGCATGGCAGGCCATATCCTAATGTGACAGGCTAATTATTAATTCTAGTATGTAATAAATACGGGCACTACTAATAAAAGAGATAGCTATCCTAGCTATCTAATAAGATCTAACGAATTTACAATAAGCTAGGAAGCGGGCTCTTATAAGGGAATTTAGTTAGATAGATTGTTAGGTCTAGCGGTTATTAAATCGGTCATTGAATTAGTTATCGAATTGGTTATTAAATTGATCATTAAATTGGTCATTAAATTGGGTATTGAATTGGTTATTAAATCGGTTATTAGGTTAATAACTTAACCTACGGGATCTGTAACTATAGCGGTCAGATTAATTATAAATCTATACCTCTGATTTAAAGTGTAAGTCAATAGGGCGCTCTGAATTATAGTTAATTTGATCATCGGATTAATCGGATTAATCAGGTTAACAGTCAGGTTAACAGTCAGGTTAATGGTTAGGTTAATAATCCAAGTCGCTGTCAGATTTGTACGGATAGTCATATTAATCAGGCTAATAGATCTAATAATTAATAGCTTAGCTAGTTAACAGGCGTTGTAGAGGGTTAGGCAATAAGCTTTGCAGAGGGCGTTGCAAAGGGTTAGGTAACGAGCTTTGCAGAGGGCGTTGCAAAGGGTTAGGCAACAAGCTTTGCAAAGGGCATTGCAAAGGGTTAGGCAATAAGCTTTGCAGAGGGTTAGGCAATAAGCGTTGCAAAGGACGAATTTGCTGCTATAAAGGGTTAGGAATTCGGTTAGGCTAACGAATTTGCTAATAGGCTAGCTGCCTTTAAAGGTTATTACGCTCTTTAAAGACTTCCTTAATAAGGTCTTTAAGCTACTAAAAGTTATTCTCTTTAATCGCTAGCTTCTATTAAAGGTCCTATATTTGCTACTACTACTATTAAATTTACTACTATAATTACTACTACTACCACAGGTATTAGGTTCTTAGGTCCTAAAGGTCTTACTAATGCTGCTCTTATTACCACTAGAATTACTAAACTAGCTACTATTAAATCTATTAATATTACTAACTAGCTAGGTATAGGTCCTTAAGATGTTAAAAGACCTGATTTCTTAAAGGGAAGGTCTTCCTATAGATGCCACAGGTTTGGCGTTAATAATCTTAGTTATAGAGTTACTATAATCGCTATTGCTTACACTAATCTAGCTAGTGTAAGGGAAGCATTATAGCGGCTTTATTAGATTAATTAATGGATTTATTAGATTAACAGTTAGGTTAAAGGTTAAAGGTTAAAGGTCTTCAAATATCAAAGGTCAAAGAATCAAAGGATTAAAGGTTAAAGAATTAAAGGTCAAAGGTCTTCGGGTTAACAGATTAAAGGTTAAAGAGGTTAAAGGTCTTTAAAGGTCTTTAAATTAAAGGTCTTTAAAGATCGAAGAATCTAATAATAGGAGCAATGCCTAGGGAAGCTATTAGGCCTAGTAAAAGGGATAGCTTTAAATTAGTTAGATTAACGGTTAGATTAAAGTCAATAGATCTAATAGTTAGATTGAAGGTTAATAGATCTAATGGTTGGATTAAAGTCAATGAAATAAAGGTTAATAAATCTAATAGGGTTAGATTAACGGTTAAATTGAAGTTTAACAAATCTGATAATAGATCGAAGGTTAACAGATCTACTAGTCAGATTAAAGGTCAACGAATTGAAGGTTAACGAATCTAACGATAGGCGCGATGCCTAGGGACTATTAGGCCTAGTAAAAGGGATAGATTTGAATTAGTTAGATTAACGGTTAGATTAAAGTTAACAGATCTAATAGTTAGATTAAAGTTAATAAAATAAAGGTTAATAAATCTAACAAGGTTAGATTAACAGTCAAATTAAAGTTCAACGAATCTAACAATAGATTAAAGGTTAATAGATCTACCGGTCAGATTAAAGGTTAACAAATTAAAGGTCAACAAATCTAATAATAGGCGCAATGCCTAGGGACTATTAGGCCTAGTGAAAGGGATAGATTTGACGGGCTTAGTGGATTAGTTAATAAATTTGTCGGTTTAGTGGCTTTTATTAAGCAGTAAAAGCGCTAGAGGTGCGCAATAATTAAAGAGCAATTACTACCACTTATTACAATATGGAATGTAATAAATGGGTGTGTGTAAGGTTCTTGTCTGATTTAACTAGCTAGAGGTTAGAGCTATTATCTAATATAGGGGTTCTAGGTCACGTGCAGGCCACATCCTTGGCACGGCAGGCCACATCCTCGGCACGGCAGGCCACATCCTAATGTGACAGGCCAATTGTCAATTCTAGCATGTAACAGCTAACTTAGTTAAGTAAGGGTAGTTACTAATACTTATTTTAACTATTAGGTTTAGAATTATAGTTATAAAAAGGTAAGGGCTACCTCTATTCTAGCTTTATTTTAGTGCTAATTCGCTTATAGCTAAATATAGCTAGTTAGTGAAATAAGTATTTATAGTTATCTAAAACCTAAGTAACTATTATTACTAAGGGCGCTATAAGTACTACTATACTAGATTAGTACTAGGCCTAATCTAGGTCTAATATCTTTTTCCTAGGTCCTAGAAGGTTTCTAGAACTATATTAAAAAGCTTTATACTAGTAATTAAAGTAAGAAGAAATAGAGTGTATTAGTAGTAAGCCTTAACTAGGCTAGGTTTACTAGGGACTAATATAATAAACTTATTTTCTAGCTATATTACCTAGATATATATATAGCGGAGATAAACTATCTCCTAATTACTACCCTTCTTATAAAGAATTATACTAAAATTATAGAGAATATAATCCCCCTTCCTAAGGAGAAGTAAGGTAGTAGTTAGGTTTTAGTTTAAAAGAGAGGTAGGGATAAGCTAAAGAGACTTATAATACTAGGAGTTTATAGTTAAAATTAATCTAATAACTATTCTAGATATACCTTATTTTCTCTAGTAACTATATTCCTATATTATAGGTTTACTTCTAGTCTACTAGTAACCCTATATTATCTAATCTAGATCTTATCCTAGTCTATAGTTATTATCTATATCTATTATATCTATACCTTACTAATTTTCCTATATGCTTTAAAAATAACCTAGGTTCTCCTCTTATCTACGCTAGCTAAAAGCTAGGTCTTATACTAGTGTGTAATATTATAGTCTTCTTATGCCTATAAACTATCTAGCTATAGACCTTACCTTTAGGGGATTATTTAGGGCTAGCCTTACTTCCTATGCATTAGTAAGCTAATATTATTAGGGCTACCTATAGCTATAGTTACTATAATTAATAATTATATAATATTAGTCCTTTACTACTTAGCTATAGCTATATAAGGGTAATATTACCCTAGGAATACCTCTTTAGAATAGGAACTTATTAAGGCTAAACCTTCCTATATATAACTAGACTAGTATTAAAGAGATATATTTTTCTAGCCTTATATAGAACTTCTAGATCTCCTTTAGGTTATAGGTTAGTAAGTAGTCCTTAGTTAGTTTTCTAATACACTTACTCTAGCTTAGTTACTCTTTATTATACTAGTCTTCTTATTATCTTTTTTACTTCTTATATAGTTTAGTATTTAGTTTATTATTAGTAAGGGGAGGTCTCCTCCTATAGTATAGTACTATTACTACTAAGCTAGCTATAGTTTAGATCTTTTCTATAATTTTACTACTTATAATCCTTACCTTAAACTTCTATTTTATCTTATTTAAGTATAGATTAAGGGGGGGGATATAAGTCTTAACCTCTAGCTAAGTAATAGGTATAGCTTTAAATACCCTAGCTATAGTCTAGAGGTAGGCTAATTAGTCTATTATAAAGCTTCTAACTACTTCTTTTAGTTTTCCTCCCTTCTTTATTAGGGTATAATAGGCACTTACCCTATAGGTAAGGATAGGTTAGACTACCTATGTGTATAGGAGTTAAGTGTCCCTAAAGCTATATCCCTATGCTAATACTAATAATATAAAGAGTATAAGCTCTTACTAGGTAAACTTACCCTTAAGGATATTTTTATAAGCACTCTAGTTTAGTTTTCTATTAACCTAGACGCTAAGGAATCTATATAACTCTATAGGCACTATCTCCTCTACTCTAAGCTAGACCCTAGTCTAGGGGGGTTAGTAAGACCTAGTGAAGTGTATAAGTTTAGTCTTCGCTAGGTTAAACTTTACTCCTGCTTTCTTTGCCTAGTCCTCACAGACTAAGTATATAGACTTTAAGAAATACTTATTAATTAAGATTATTTTACTAGTAATTATATATAATTTCTCTTAGTCTTTAGTTAGTACTATAGTAAAGAAGAAATAATTAAAGTATTATATTTATTATAATAAATATAGTAATATATATAAAATAGTAAGTTACTTAGTATTTTATTAGCTTATAGTTCTAAATTATTAACTTTTTTATACTAAGCTATACTAACTATAGCTAGTAATTTTTCTAATCTCTTAGTTATTTATAAATAAGTTTAGGCCTTTATTAATATTATAATATTTATAAAGAGTAAGGAGAGGGTTTATATTTTTTTAGAGGTAACTTACTATAGCTTTACTATATATATTTTTAACTTAGTTATAGGATTTAACTATACTAATATTATATACTATATTACCTTTAAGCTAACTAGTACTATAAAGGTATATTAAGTTTATTAAATCTTACCTTTATTACTTATTATTTACTAACCTTTTTATATAAATAGCCTTTATTTCTTACTAAAGTTATTTAGTTTTTTAGTAGTAGCTATAAGTTACTATAGTAGCTATAGCTTTATTTCTCTTTTTTTTAGTTTATACTTAGCTTTTTATTATTTATTTACTAGGCTTTTACTAATATTTCTATAGAAAAACCTAGAGAATACTATAATTATATAAGAAATATATATAGTTCTCTAGCTTTATTTATTAGA
>JFGX01000278.1:0-35835 GCA_000729855.1 Epichloe aotearoae | reverse complement strand
CCTAGGCTATAATACTATATTCTAGATATTATAGTAATAGTTTTATTAGAATAGAATATTATAGGATATTACTAGGTTTATTTATAATTACTACTATATTAGTAATTATAAGAGCTACTAATAGCGCTAGGGCTTGCTAAAGCCCTTACTAATTCCTAACTAGTTTTAGTTATAAATCTTTATTAACTTTATAATAAACCTACTAGTATTATCTCTAAAGAGGCTATAGTACCTTATAGTAATTATAAATAGACTTTCTAAGTTTATATAGTTAAAGGCTATAACCTTTATTAAGGCTAAGGAGTATATAAAATAATTTAAGATAGTTTAGTAAAGATTTAAAGGGTTTTCTTAGTTTATTATTATAGATTAAGGATTAGACTAGTTAGGGAAGTTCTAGATAATATTATACTTCTTAGTAGGGATTAACTAGTTACTTTTTATATTATATTACCCTTAGACTAATAGTAGTATAGAATAAGTAAACTAGGAAGTATAGGTAATTCTATATATAATAATCTCCTTCTTATAGTATAACTAGCCTAAATACCTTACTACTTACTAACTTATAATAAATAATAGAATTTCTTTAGTTACTAGGGTAAGCCTAAATAAATTACTTTATAGTTATAACCTAAAGCCTATTTAGTCCTAGCCTAACTATTTTACCTTTATAATTATACTAAAGGGTAAAGCTATTTAATTCCTAAGTTATCTTTAAGAGAGTTATCTTTTAGCTTAGGCTATAATAGCTTATATATAGTAATAGTAATAAGATATTATATTAGTATTAAGATACCTAGTAAAATATTTCTAGGTTAGGAATAAAGTATAGTTATTACTTAAAAATATTAAGATAAACTATTCTTTAAGGAAACTTAACTAGGTAGCTACTAAGTATATAGTTATAGAAGTGCTATTTTTACTTATAGTTTAGTTAGATATACTAAAGGGTATTTATCTAGTTTTTTATATTAACCTTATTAAAAGAGTAGTAAAGGATTTACTTCTAAGCTAAAAACTATAAGACTTATACCTAGGTCTAGAATAGGTTTTAGTAAAGGATAATAATAAACTTATTAAGAAATATTAGGTAAAATAAATCTTAGTAGCTTAGAATATACTAGGAAGGGATAGAAAATAGAATATTTTAGTTAAGTAAGTAAAGTACTTATAACTAATATAAAAACTATTAGAGAGTATAAATAAGATAAAAGTCCTTAATAAATTTAAGATAAAATAAGGTAATATATAAGTTAATAATAGACTAAATTAATTTTAGAAAACTTATTTACTTATAGAGATTTTTACTAGTACTTAAGGTATATATATACTATTACTTACTATTACTTAGGTATTACTATTATTTATTATATTATAGATATTACTTAGTTCCCTAGAGAAACTTAGGTTAATAGGCTTTTTCTTTACTTAAGGGCTAGTTAATACTAACTTATATATAGAAGGTATATAGGTAAATATATATAGTAATTAAAGCTATTTACCTTAGGTATTACCTAGGTTCTAAATAGTATAATTAAGAGGTATAAAATAAGTATATATAAGAGAGGTACTAGCTAGAGATATACTTAGAGGGCTATAAGGAGAGGGATTACTAGTCCTAGTTAAGGGCTAGCTAGCTTTAGAGAAATAAAGGATATATTTATAAGTAAAACTTACTTTAGAAGTAAGTTAAGAGTACTATTAATAATAATAAGAAGATAAGTTATTACTTACTTTAATATATTAAAAATAATACTAGTTATTACTATAGTAATAAGAAGAAAGTATATAAAGAAAGGCTATAGACTACTTATAGAATTCCTTATATATAGTAATTAAGCTACTAACTACTTACTAATTTTACTAGAATAAAACACTAGTAACTTACTATATAGAATTCCCTATACTATAGCTAGCTAAGGAACTAGTGCTAATATATAAAGTAATATTAAGGCTAGTTATATTTATAGTAAGTAAGTTTATAAATAAAAAAAGCCTAAGGGCTAAATAAATTAGTGCTAGATTAAATTAAGCCTAGTTTAGTAAAGTAGTTTACTAGCTTATAAGATAGTAAAATCTCTAGGATAAAATAGGTATTTTCTTCTTAGTATCTAAGGTCTTTAGGATACTAGGGATAAGGATATAAGTATTTATAGTAATTTTAGCTTTAAGGTTCTTAAGGGTATATTAAAGTTAAGGGTTAGTAAAAATAAGCCTAGTTAACTAGATATAGGTAATATAATTTTACTAATAAGGAGAATAGGACTTCTTACTTTTAGGGAGGTAATAGTTTAAAATACTAGTAGTAAGGGATTATTTAATATATAGCTTATATAGGCGCTAAACTAATATAGGAGTAGTATATTACTTACTATTAAAGTCCTTTTTTATAAGAAACTTACTAATAGAATAGGCTAGGGGTATTATAGGCTTAGGTAAGGGAGTAAAAGAATTAAGTAAATTATAAGATATATTTTATAAGTAAATAATTAGTAGTAGGATAGGATTAATATAATAAATTAAGAAAGTATAATAGGATTATAATATTTAGAGAATATATTATATAAGGGAAAGTAAAGCTATATAAGGGAAATAAGTAAGATATTTATATAGGGGATTTATATCTATATTAGGTAAGTTATAGATAGGTAAGGGTAGGGTAGTTATTATTATAATAAATAAAGGCTAGTAAGGTAAATATATTATATATATTACTAAATAATAAGTAAGGGTAGGGCTAATGTTATTATAATAATAAAGAGAGGCTAGGTAAAATGTGTATTATAGACTTATAAAAATAAGGGGGATTAGCTAGGATGCGTTACGCATATTACTAAATAATAGGTAAGGGGCAGGGCTAATGTGTCTTAATAATAAAGAAGGGTAGGTAGAAAATAGGTAGGAAACCTATAGTTAATAGGTAAGTAAGGGTATATGTAAAGGGCTTAGGCTTTACCTAAGCATAAGCTATACTATATATAAGGGGGAGACTAATAGGGGTAGCTAAGGTATAAAAAGGGGGCTAATATAAGGTGGCTAGGGGGTATAAGGGGCACTACTAGGGATAGCTTCCTACCCCTTTTCTTCTTCCTTCCTTAAGCTTCTTAATACTATATTAACGCCCTACCGCAGTTACCTAGGGGCTAGTCTATAACAGCGTAGCAGCAACTAAGCCTAAACAGATAAGGTACCCCTGCATGTGTTTTTACATAGGAGAGTACCTCCTTAATTTTGTATATATATATATAGATTACTACGCTTTCTTTCCTTTATAAATTCCTTATGCTTATACTTAATATTATTATTAGGTAGCTTCTAAGCTAGCCTGCCACATAGTATTAACAAGCGCTATGTGGGCTATAATTAGTATTATTAATAAATAGGTAGTCTAGGAATTAAAGAGGTACCTTCCTGCGTGAAAACGCGTGCGAAGGTACCTTATTTGTTTAGGCTTAGTTGCTGCTGCGCGTTTACTACGTACTCGGGGTCCACTGACCCTTCCCATAATGATTCGTTTGTGCCGCTCTTTGTTAGCACTAGCACAAACTGCAGGTACACCTGTCACTGTACCACGCACAGTCTACCAACAAGCGACCAGACTGTTTTAACGTCCTCGCTGTGACTCATGGAAAAATTCCTGGTTCGTCTGGTCCCTCCTGTGCCATCGGCGACTGCACACTCATCTCTTTCTACTTTTTCATCCGCTGCATCTCATTCCATCTTCCTCACCCGTCAAGCCTCGCTAGTTTACATCTAAACATCGCATCGAGGCTTTTCTAACAAAGCCAGCCCCATCACTGGCTGTTCATGTTCCATACAACGCCTGGCCAGATGAACAAGTCCGTCACACATCACGCCAAGAGCACATGTAGAAGTCCCCTATTCACTTCAAAGACTACCAGGAAGTACAATCGACAGATACATTATATTTTCTGGTCAAAACTCCAGCCACTCAGATTGCCACAAGCCCCGGGGTTCGGTTCAAAATGGCAGCTACACCTTTTAAACCACAAGATGTCGGCGAAGTTGCACGCATGCTTAGCGCCCTAGAGTTGGCGAGAAAAGGGAAACAACGTGGTGGCTTTTCAGTAAAGAAAACAAGCTTCAATATGAAGAACTCTGCGGAAGGAGTCAAACTTGACTCTTGGAAGATGCAGGACTGGGATTATAAACGACCAGATTTGCCTACTTATGCTCGCGGTCTTTTCACAACTCCCCAGACTCATCGACAGCAACCACAAATAGCAGTCAGGGGGTACGACAAGTTCTTCAATGTGGATGAGGTGCCCGAGACAAGATGGAAGAACATCGTCGCCAACACACGACCACCTTATGAGCTTACGCTTAAAGAAAACGGTTGTATCATTTTTGTTTCTGGGCTCGAGGATGATACACTTTTAGTTTGCAGCAAGCACTCCACGGGTGAACGGAACGACCTTCAAGTCAGTCATGCCAGTGCTGGCGAACGCCACATCGAGCGACAACTAGCAGCAGTGGGCAAGACGAAGTCAGACTTGGCCAGGGAGCTTCGTAGCCGAAATGCCACAGCAGTTGCTGAGCTCTGTGACGATGAATTCGAAGAGCATGTCTTGGCCTACGGCACTTCAAAAGCTGGCCTATACCTCCATGGTGTCAACCTGAACTTGCCTGAATTTGTGACATACCCAAGTTCGATCGTTCAAAGATTCGCAGATGATTGGGGGTTTATTAAAACAGGATTGACCACATTGACCGACGTACAAGAGGTCAAAGCGTTCCTGGAAGACGTTGCACAATCAGGTTCCCACGACGGCAGAGAAGTAGAAGGATTCGTTATTCGATGCAAAATGAGCACCGATCCTGTGAGGCGACCATTCCAGGATTGGTTTTTCAAATACAAGTTCGAAGAACCGTATCTTATGTATCGACAGTGGAGAGAATGCACCAAGGCGCTTATCGCAGGCAAACAACCAAGGTTTAAGAAACACCAAAAACTTACGGAAGAGTATTTACTTTATGCCCGGAAACGACTAGCGGCTGATCCACACCTTGGAAAACTTTATACCCAGAACCATGGCATTATTTCATTACGTGAAGATTTTCTTAAATTGAAGAATCTCAATGGCTATGACGCGGCGTGTTTAGACGATACATATTCTGTTGCAATGACCAACGTTAAAAGGGATATCATTCTATGTCCGATTGCCACCATAGGTTGTGGTAAAACAACGCTCGCTCTGGCTTTAACACACCTGTTTGGCTGGGGTCATATTCAAAATGACAACATATCAGGCAAAGGACGACCCCCTCGCTTCATAAGAGCTGTACTGGACCAGTTGCAAGATCACCCAGTCGTCTTCGCGGATCGGAACAATGCAACCAGAACTGAGAGACGGCAGCTTATAGCTGATGTGAAATTGCAACATATAACTGCCAAGATAGTCTGCTTGAACTTTCGCCATGATCAGGAGTCCATTGAAACGATCAGAAAAATCACGCAAGCTAGAGTGTTGGCGCGTGGCGATAATCACCAGACCATACACGCAGCAAGCGACAAGAACAAGTTCATTGGTGTTATGGAGGGGTTCATCAATCGATTTGAATCGTGTACGCCGTATGCAAATCCTGACAGCGGCTTTGACCTCATCATCGATCTCGATGCGCAAATTGGCACTCGCCAAAACTTAGAGACAACAGTGCACAAGCTGCAGCAGCACTTTCCGAGTCTTGTTGAGAGAGCCCCCCTTCCAGAGCAATACGACGCAGCCATGGAAACTGCTCTTAATTATCGCGCGAAGCTCCAGCATAGCCTTCACGAGACGACAACAGATAGCAAGAGAAAAAGGAAATTAGAATACATGTCTATTGACGTGGCAAGCGATCAGGTGAACGACATGTTAGAGAAAGCTTTCAATGGATATCCGTCCCACACCTCTCGATTCTACATGCAGCTGAAACAAACGAGAAGGATACAGCCAAAATTCCATGTGACGCTCATGCACCGTGCGAGTTCTAATGAGAGACACGACCTTTGGCAAAGATACGTTCAAGCATGGGAATCTTCAGGCAGCTCAAATTCACAAATCGGACGATGCGACTTGATTCTGGAAAGAGTATGTTCAATTCTCTAACTGGATCAAGGATGAAACCGGAAGCTGGATGAGTCTTTGTGTGCTAACGAATTTAACGTGTAGATTGTGTTTGATGACCGTATCATGGCCCTAGTTGTACGGCTTCTTGATGACACAGTCACATGGGAATGTGTCAATCGAGTGACTCATATCACCGTCGGGACTCGAGACAACACGATTAAGCCGAAGGAGAGTAACGACTTACTTAACAGATGGATCGAGGCTGGAGCCGATGGCGAATGCATCAAGGAGATCTTACTAGAGGATCGGCCGATCCTCAAAGGCATTGTGAGGGGAGTTCCCTCGAGGTAGAACTAGACTAGTACCAGGGGCTTATTCGGGCCACAATAAATACTACAAGTACATTGAAACATGCGGATCATAGAATAAGCTTAACTTCCACGAACCTGAAATTCACTAATCAATTCACTACTCGTCGTCCAGAATACGGCTTGCCATTCTTCCAAAAAATGGCACTTCATATCTGTGTACTAGTTAGCACAGTTAATAAAAGAGAGAAATCATTACATGGGTTTAGCCTTTCTATCGTACCTGTCTAAAACCTCGGCGTCCCGGTACGCTCTCAGAGCTAGTAAAGCAATAAGTGCCATGTCACCGGCAAAGAACAACCAACTTAAAAAGGAGAACCATGAGAAAAAAAGGTGGAATACTAGTATTGCAGTAAACAACAACGCTGCTTGCCATGCGTGGAAGCTGCATAATTGTCAGCAATGTAACATCATGGTTGAGTAGCGATTGTTCTATCGCCGCTGAGATCAAAGCAGGACCCTCTCACCGAACGTAGTCACTGTTGTGCTCCAAGATCAGCAGGATGATAGAGCCAAGAGGAGGTAAAGCCAAATAGGCTAAGCATGCTTCATAATCCAGCCTTAAACCTAGACTGGTGTCAAACTCGCTGATTTCGGCCACTGGATGGGTGCTAGCCGTGGTCCTTGCTTCATCATTACTACCAGACCATCGGCCTGTTTGTCCCTTCAAGTTTGTCCACGTACGCTGTGGTTGTGGGTGTTGAAGTGGTGGTGGGCTGTGGGCTGCTGCTGGAGAGAAGGGGCGTCTCGAGGCGACATCGAACGACTGTCGCGGCGCTGATGTATTGAAGTCGGGTGAGGCAACGCGCGAGTGCTCAGGAGGTGAGGATTGATACGGGGCGAAGTCCATGCTAGGCATTTCCGACCCGCTGGCACTCCTGGCACAGAGTAATTGCGGGATGTTGAGTTCGCCTCACAAAGTAGGTTGTATTTGTATATACTGTTAGTTGCCAATATGATCCTTAAAACGCAGTCGGCGGTTGTTGTCCGGTGTTGCTGTCGCGTTCCTCGTGCAGTCGGTCACTAGCAAGTCAATTTCTCGCAGTACTTTATTCGTCAATATTGAGTTGGGTTATAGGAGCCTTGGTTTTGAGTTTGTTGGAGATGTACCTGACTTCCTGAGGCGTCGTGTTGCAGACATGGTGATATCCCTGAAGTGGTGATTGACGAAGACATATTGCCGAATGAGTGCCCAGCTGAACAGGAGACTCGGGGAGGTCACATCAAAGACTAGTGCCGCAGCCTGCAGGCCGCCAGGTGGATCCACGGCGTGGATTTATTGCTATGCCGCTTAAGCGCAATCGCTTTCATCAATCTCACGAAATATAATGCTGGGTTTGTGGCACTATGCACGCCAGATGTATATTTCTTACATTTGGTCTAAACGATGGTACAACAAAATGTTACTAGTTTTACAAGTAAAGCATACAGCAGTGAGCATGTGACTTCCATGTACACAATTAAAGATGCTATTTACCAGGATATTGTCCATTAGTCCGTCTGGCAGCACAGCTTCTTAGTCTTGCTTGCCATCGTCATCGAGCTGCAGCCGCCTTCCTTCCAATGCTAGCCACAGATTCCTGCTACCACTCTCAAGGCTCGTTGCAATGCCCAGACCAGCCCCTTGCAGAATACCTACAAGCTGTGAACGCAACCCATCCATTCCGCCTCGGATGCCGCCAACCCGGTTCACCCCAGACTGATCGAACACTTTGCCTTCGATCCGCCCACCAATCAATAGCAGCTTTGCCAAGCCATTCTGGCAGATGGGATCATGATACCCGGGACTTTTTTTCCGCGTTGGTGCCGGAAACGTCCCTGGCACAGGCGCCAACACCGTGAGGGCAGCAGCAAGATGTGCAGGCGAGACTGCAGGTAAAATAAGAGCTGCCAGGGGGCCTACCAATAGTGGCTCCAATTGTGCGTATGCAGAGTCGGTTGAAATGCTCGCTGCCCGTGTAGCCTTGTATGCGATGTCCGATAAATCATGTACAGGTGCTCCTGCGACTGACCTCTGCTTGGAAATCGAATTCATTGAACAGCCAGGCCTATGAAATTCAACAATCCTGAGTGCAACGCTCAACATGTTGGTTCGCACAACTTGAATTTGCATTTGAGATGATGGATGATGGATGCTAGAGGCATCTGTTCCCACGGGTTGCGAAACGGTCTCAATCGCTTTCTTCAACTCTCTTCTAACGGCTGCCCATTCCACTGCGGTTAAGTTGCTGTGCTGGAAAAACAACATGAGTGGCGTTGTACGCAGCAGAGATGTGTAGGTTCGAATCAATTGGCTCTTCCTTGTTTCAATAGGTCTAGCGCTTTGAGGTTTTGTCGTCGTCGCTGCCGATGTTGCCGTCGCAACGTTGCATCTCACCGGATCCGATTCGTTGATGTTGATATGTGTGACGAAAGGACGACCTATTGGTTTAGAATTGGTCGTGAAGAGGGTTTCGCCATATCCAGTTCGTAGCCTGGATGGATTTTGCCGGAAGAACAGTAGCCGAACGCATGGTCGCACAGCGGAGGCCATAGCCTGAACCATCCTGCGGAATAAAGATACGCAGGAGAATAAGGATGCCTCCTTCTGATATAAGTAATAATTCACCTATGAGGTCACTAGGGGGCTTTCGTCGAGGTTCGTGTCTTTCGAGGATGATTCGTCTATTTTCTATCCGTCAGGTTCAGAAATCTTGCGGGCCCGGATCAACCTAGCACCGGAAGTGCATGATGACTAAGATGCAAATCAGTTGAGTAGTTTGGGATTGCGCCACGCTTCCTGCCTTAGCTTGCCCCCAGCTCTCCGTAGGTCAAACACATCTCAATTCGACCGATACCGCTGTTTCGAAATCAGAGCTCTAATACGGCCATCCCCAAACCCGACACCGTACTGCACAGAGAATCAAAGTCATAATGTCTACTCTCGAGGAGCTTGATGATCTTGACCGCCGAGACAAAGACGACAAGAGACGTGAGGGCAGCTCTGAGGATACCAAGCACCAAGGGGATGTTGATGATGACATGAAAGACAATGAAGGCGACTCTGACGAGATCTTGGACGACGAAATATTTGGTCTTGGTACTCAAGATATATTGACTCGAAAGAGACTACTCGAGAACGACTCCAGGATCATGAAGAGCGAGCTCTCGCGGCTCTCACATGAGAAGGCAGCAATGGGTGAAAAGATTAAAGACAATATGGACAAGATTGCAAACAACAGGTATATGTCACAATTCGTACCACGAATATCAGTTGATATTCGCAGACTTACCGGCTTTTAGACAACTTCCTTATCTAGTAGGCAACGTTGTCGAATTGCTGGATCTCGATCCCACGGCAGAATCATCCGAAGAAGGTGCGAATATTGATTTAGATGCGACGCGTGTGGGCAAATCTGCCGTCATAAAGACATCTACGCGCCAAACCATTTTTCTACCTCTCATTGGACTAGTGGATTCCGATAAATTGAAGCCTGCCGATCTTATTGGCGTCAACAAGGACTCCTATCTCATTCTGGACACATTGCCAGCAGAATACGATAGCAGAGTGAAAGCCATGGAGGTTGATGAGAAGCCTACTGAACAGTATACTGATGTCGGCGGGTTGGACAAGCAAATTGAAGAGCTGGTAGAGGCTATTGTGTGGCCAATGAAAGAGGCCGATAGGTTCAAAAAGATTGGTATCAAGGCTCCTAAAGGTACGAGACTATGATACTGCACTTATAACTGCTAAGCTCCAGGATACATTCAGTTACTATGAGACAAGCAACGATTGTGGCAAATATTTCGGCTTTGCTGACAAGCTCCTAGGTGCCCTGATGTATGGACCACCCGGTACCGGAAAGACGCTATTAGCGAGAGCCTGTGCCGCGCAGACGGACGCAACGTTCCTCAAACTAGCAGGCCCCCAGCTTGTTCAAATGTTCATTGGCGATGGCGCGAAGCTAGTTCGCGACTGCTTCGCCCTAGCAAAAGAAAAGGCACCAGCCATCATTTTTATCGATGAATTGGATGCTGTCGGCACAAAAAGATTTGACAGCGAGAAAAGCGGCGATCGGGAAGTGCAAAGGACCATGCTGGAACTTTTGAATCAATTAGATGGGTTCGCCTCCGATGATCGCATCAAAGTTCTTGCTGCGACAAATCGTGTTGATGTGCTCGATCCCGCTCTACTTCGATCCGGCCGACTCGATCGAAAAATCGAGTTTCCTTTACCAAATGAGGAGGCTCGAGCCCAAATTCTTAAGATACATTCTAGAAAGATGCGGGTTGATCCAGGTGTCAATTGGGGGGAGCTCGCAAGAAGCACGGATGAATTTGGCGGAGCTATGTTGAAAGCTGTATGTGTCGAAGCAGGTATGATAGCTCTGCGATCAGGCAAGAACAAAATTGGTCATGAGCATTATGTCGACGCTATAGCCGAGGTACAAGCTAAGAAGAAAGACGTGAGTTCAGCCCCCATTCTCTCTCCCTCGTCTCGATTGCGGCTACTGCTAACAAATATGACACAGACTGTGAACTTCTACGCTTAATATAATTTTACCGAGTACCTAGATATAGGCATAGTTGGAATCTTTTCCGGTGGGTGCTTTCTATGAATATGGCTGTCGGGGCTCTGTGCAGAATTCTGCTTAGGGAATCGGAATTATTGTATCATTAAACTCATTTTTGGCCATCCAACTGAGGATATTTAGTAGACTAGCAACGGACAATAAACTCATCGATGGGCCTATTTAATCTGCCATTCCCCTTATCTAGTATTCAAATATTATTATCATAGTAAAAGGCAATATTGCCAACCTCAATCGTAAATTTTGTAAAAACCCAAGTGTTAGTATGGGAACCTCGACAGCCTGCTTTAAGCGGTGCATATTTGCGTCCAGACGAATCGCCAAAATAATCACGATAGAATAATACTGTCTTTCGATTGGCCCGGAGGCTTTGCTCCAGTTTTCCATGTCCTAAAACGTACAGATAGATGGCTTTGGTGATCGCGATGGGTTTTCAGCTCCGAACCAGGTAGCTAGCTAGCTACTGTGATTGGACTGAGATATCATCTACGTCATTGCGGCGGGAGCTCACCCAAGCAGCCAAACTACTTACTTACTGCCCCTTGTTTTTGACTAGCGGTATCCCGTAACTAAATTGAGAAAAACGGAGGTACTAGGTCGTTGAACTCTGGTATAATTAATGTCATAGGACATTTAAATCTATCTGCCTCCCGCATATCAGCTATTTCAAAGAAACTAGAACGGAGTATTACGCCCGGCGCCGTCAGAGTCGTGTAACGGTGCGTTATGGTACTGTTTGTCTTGATTATAAGCAATGAACCTACCTGGGCAGATGCTAGACACTGGCTTGGAAGTCGCCATAATCAATCCTACTAAAAGAACTCAACTCGGGAGTACCTAGGCAGGTACCTCCGGTTCCCAGACACCCCCGCGCATACACCTGCAAGAGAGGATGGGACTAGTTCCAGCTTTTGACTGCCACGGTGACGTGATGGACACACCAGTGTGCTCACACATCTCTCATGTCTTGGTGCACAACCAAGTGGTGCCACCCACGTACGTCGTCATCAACAAGGGAATCAAGCTGCCTGGACGTAAATCAACACATCCCACAAAATCTCCTTTCCTGCTCCCACACTTCAAACTCTTTTCACCTCCTTATTTTATTTTCATCCCTTCTCCCTCTATCAGCTCTGTTCTGATCCAAAACGAGAGCTCTAAACGCGTAAGCTATTCTATACAGAAACCCGTTTGGAGTACGTGGCTCTTTGCACAATGAAATGTTTGAGCCTTGCCTTTGCGGCTAGCTTGGTCGTCTCCAGTGTGGTTGCGAGTAGCTGGTTTCCAGGTTCCAAAGCCGGTTCGTCTTACCTCTGATACTCAATCACAAATATCAGTGCAATGAAATATGATTTAATATTTCGTCGTCGCAGTGTACAACAAATGGCGTCAGACAGAGCTCGAGCGTTGGCTCTCTGATCACGAGATTTCGTATCCAAAGGCATCTGATCGCAAAGACCTCGAGGCATTGGTCGAAAGTCATTGGAATGATGCCACCGTTCAGCCGTATAACGGATGGGACACCGCACAGCTCAGCGCGTATCTGCGTGACAAAGGACAGGACGTCCAAACAGCAGCAGAAGATTCCAAGGACGGCCTCTTGTCGCAGGTCAAGTCCAACTGGTACGAGACTGAAGAAGCCGCGCAACAGGGATGGGCAAACATTAAGGATTGGATTCTGGACACATGGTCTGACAGCCAATTAAAGGCATTTTGCGACGAGCAAGGTGTACCAGGTAAGCGTTCCATGTTATTCGCGACAACAGAGGAGCTCGATGTGATTTCTGGACCTCATCATCGCTTCCAATCTCCATTCTGACGAAAGCTAACTTTGGTGCCTCGTCGTAGTACCACAACCACGACACCGGGATACCATCTTACAGAAAGCCCGCATTGGTTATGAAACGGCGGCCAAGAAAGCAGGTGAGACAGCTGCATATCCTGGCAATTGGCTCTATCAATCTTGGAGCGACTCAGATTTCAAGGCTTGGTTGGACAAGTACGGTATTCCAGCTCCACAACCTACGACCCGCGATAAATTAATTGCTGCAGTTCGCCGCAACTCCCGATTAGGCTACCTCAAAGCTCAGCAACAAGCTGCCAGCGCTAGTGCCAGCGCCCAGGCTGCTTACGCCACTCTCACTGACAGTATCATTGACGTTTGGAGTCATTCTCAGCTGAAAGACTTCTGTGACAAGAACAGCATTCCTGTCCCGCAAGGCACGAAAGAAAATGAACTCAGGGCTTTGGTTCGTAAACAGAGAGCCAGTATACTGGGAGATAACGTTCAAGCCAAGGCTAATTCTGCCATGGGGGCCGCTACGTCGAATGCCAAAAATGAATTTGCCAAAGCCACTGACAGTGCTTCACTTGTAGCTGAGGATGCCTTCAACCGGGCTATGAGCACATGGTCGGAAAGTCGACTAAAGGCATACTTGGATGCGCGAGGAATCCCTGTGCCCCAAGGGTCGAACGTAGATTCTTTGCGAGCTACTGTGCGAAAACATGCACACAAAGCGGCTTCAGGTTGGCAAGCATGGACATTTGACGATTTCAGTCACGATAACTTGAAGGCATATCTTGCGAAACATGGAGATGCTGCTGCCAAAAAGGCAGCAGAGAAGAAAGACGCTACTAGAGAGGAGCTTGCCATCGCAGCCTCGTCTGCATACTCGTCAGCGTCCAATGCTGGCGGAGCCCAG
Source organism: Epichloe aotearoae (assembly GCA_000729855.1). NCBI lineage: Eukaryota > Fungi > Ascomycota > Sordariomycetes > Hypocreales > Clavicipitaceae > Epichloe > Epichloe aotearoae. Next base: position 22,120 of record JFGX01000278.1, on the reverse strand, counting down.
TTCGCTTCCATCACCAGCTACCTTGCATCCGCCACAGCGTCTGTTCAAAAGCAGGCCTTCAAATCATGGACTCAATCTGAACTCAAGGCATACCTAGACAGCTATGGTGTCCCCGTACCTCAAGGCTCTAAGCTCGAGGAACTCAAGGCTCTCGCACGCGAGCAATCTACATATTTTAGGTATGGAACCTCGTCACCGGCTGGGACATTGTTGGCAAAATTGGGAGCTACAGCTTCGCAAGGGTGGAGGTGGGCAGTAGGGCAGCTAAGGCTTGGAGGAGAAGCCGCCCAACAGAAAGCCAAGGAAGTCGAAAAAGAGTTGTAAGGGGGCCTTGTAGTCGTCTTCACTATGGTTAAGTAGTCCAATAACAGTGACTTTTTGTTTGTCTGTAATTAGGCTATTGCACGACACAAGCGAGAACAATATTAACCTGGCCGGGTATAATCCGTAGCTAGTATAATTTTATGAAAGGTCTTATAATAAATAACTGAATAGATTAACAGATGACAGATCGTCAGAGAATAAGTAGCATGTACTATGTGTTTCATCAAATTCCAGTTACAACTAGGTCCATAATCTACATGTCCCATCCGCCCCAGCACTTAAACACCATGGATGTCGAGGATGCCAGTCAATGTCCATGACTCCAAGCTTGCTAACAACACAATGGCCCTTCAGCATTTTCACTGGCACAATTCTAGCGTTTTCCATCAGGTCGCTAACCACTTTGCCGTGGAATATTTGCAACGAGCCGTCGTCACTGGCATCTGCGAATAGTGGAAGCCCTTGGTGATATCTGACTGCACGGATGGCTTCATTGTGGAATCTCATCGTCTTGTACGGTCTGTTGGAGAGGTCCAAATCATGCCAAAGCAACCGACGGTCGTATGACCCAACAACGAGGTTGTCACCACCAGGGTGGATGTCAAAAGAGGATATCCATCGAGCTCCTGGTTGGAGCACCTTAACGAGTTCTTGCTTTTGTAAGTCATAGCAACGTATCATTCTTTGTGTGGCAACAAAGAAAAGAGGTCGAGATGGGTGGAATTGGGCTGTTTGTGCGAGGCCGGGCAAGCGGCGGAACGGTATTTGACTCAAGTGTTTGGAAAGTGTATGGATTGCGACGGAGCTTCGTTGTCCCGTCGGAGACACAGAACATACAAAGTCCCCGCGCCTGTGCCAGTGCAAAGTCTTGATAGCGGATCTGACAGTGACCTTGAGCAAAACGCCAAATTCCTCGAGCTTAGATCCAGGCCTCGACCATTTTGAGGAATTTTGTCTGCTTCCAGACGATTCAGAGCTTGCGGCATATCCAAACCCAGCATCTAGAATAGCACGGCTTGACCTACCGATCGCATCACTACAAAGAGGAGGCATCATGAAAAACAGTTCTTCTCCACTAGCAGCAGCGAGAATGAAAGCGTCCGAGTTTGGCCGCCATCTGACAACATCGATGGCTTCGTCAGAACTGAGCTTCACCATCCACTCTTGGTGCCCATTAATGCCCCAGACGCGCACGGTGCCGTCATCTCCCCCTGATGCAAGCCATTCTCCATCTGGGCTGAAGGAAACCGACCGCACACGTCCTTCATGGCCCCTAAAAATGGTTTGACACATGGTGGGGAATGGTCTTAGTTCCTCGGGTTTCGGCAATTGTGGCAGTAGAAGATTGGGATCAATGTTCAGTCTGTTTTTTCGTACTCTTGGGGCCAGGTATAGATCCAAACATCTTTCGAATCGTTCCTTGATAAATTGACTATAACCGGGTACTTTGCGCAATGAATCAAACTTAGTCGGAAGGTATTCTCTGTCTCTTTCTTCTGGCCCGGTTTCTTCCCAAGCCTCTCTTTCATCAGATGTGGGCAAGTACTCTTGAGGGGGATTGTAACTCAAATCATACCCCGGGGGTGCTAGTTTCGGCGCGGGGATATTCATGACGTGAGGATCTCTGGGTTCCTCATTGGCCCAAATGTCGTAATGTATCTCATCTTCATCTGTCTCCTGATCCTTCGAGTTGGAAGACTTGTGTGGTAGAATGCGGCCTTCTTTGATAGCCCGGACGAGTTGAGCAATTCTCTTGGCCTCATGCTTGGAGGGAACAAACCGTCGCTTCGGTTCTGGAGCAGCGCTTAGTGGCATTCTTTCTTCAACGCCAGTGAAGTATGGAATCATGTCCTGCATTCTCTATCAGTGCCTGTTAATATGTTATCTTGTAGTCTCAAAAATCTATCATACCGGATAAAGATCATGGTTTTGTTCTGGGACCTCGCCCATTTGAAGTCGACGTAGCAGCTCTAATTCGTCCTGGCTGAGGTTGAGCGGTTTACCCGTCTCTGGGTCCGTCAGGCCAGTCCAGCCCTTCGGCAAGTCGATGCTGTCTAGTAAGGCATCAAGAGCCTCTCCAGTGGCAGGGCGCATAATCTTCTTGCCATTGATGTCATATCCGATGTGCGGGTAAGAGTCATAAAATGATAGAGGGATGTTGCCAATGGTATTCACTGGGCCTTGGGCGTCCGTATCATCGCTATCGTAGACAGGATCAATCTCCTCATACTCATATCTTTCCCTGCCATTGGCATCCTCGACAATACGGACAAGCGGTCCTCGCTTAGAGGTCGTCGTACCGTCGCCTATTTCTTCGCTTTGATTTTTGATATCTCCTGCTGATTCGCTTCCTGTGTCACTTCCAGTCTCGTCGGCATCCGAACTAAGAGCATCATCCTCAGAGTCGGTGTTTTCGAAGTCGACTTCATCCTCGCTTTGCGACAAGACTCCATCAAGCATTTCTCCGTCGAAGTCGTTGTCTAAGGCGTCGTGCTCAAATGAGTCTTTCCTTTTCTGAGATGATGCCATGATAGATGGTAAAGAAGAAAACCCCAGGTGTATAGTACTACTGAGGTGTGTGACCGGGGGATATGTATAGGCCACTGAGTGGTTGGTTCTTGTATCTCAACTTTTTTTTTTGGTCTTATCTTATCAGCACTACTTGACACGTCAATCTCTGATGCAGCAGCAACGGAAAATTAAAGGATTGCGTGTTTACATGTGGCGGGTTTTTTTTTTAGAAAGAACAAATATTTTTGGCAAGCGGTTCTTTTTTTTTCACCGTCGTTAGTTTATTTATTGGTTGGGTTCTTTTTTTTAAAAAAAAAAGTCTAGCGTTACCACTGTGGCCCTTTTCTTTTTTTTTCCACTGCGGCTCCTAAATAAAACATGCTTTTTCGCTCTAAAAAACACGACTTTTTAAACCAAAAAATAACAAGTTACTCTAAAAAACTGTACGAATTTTTAAATCTGAACCCCAAGAAAAATGACATTGTATTTTTATAAAAAAAAAAAAGACAGTGACCCCCTTCTACCTTTTCCCTTGCTGTGCATCTAAAACCCGATTTGTTTTATAGAATCATAAATCCGTGCTAAAACAATGTGATGTTGAACAAAGCCTTGTCCCATCTATAAGAGAGCACTTACAGCTGCATCTTCCCTCCCCCACACGCCACGTCCACTTCTGCCGCTGGTTAAGTTTAAGAAGTTAGTTGGACCCAATCATGTCTATATCGAACGAGGCCCTGCATAAGGTGTGTGTGTGTACACGACCTCGACGGTTTGACTAACGAAGTTCAATAGCTCGCACGAGAAATCGAGACTCAAGCGGCGGCAGCACAGCAACAAATCGGTCTAGCCCGTACCCAAATTGCAGCCAAGCAGCGCGAACAGCGTTTGGTTCGGCTAACACTCAGCGAGCTCGGAATTTTGCCTACGGATACCGTTATATACGAAGGAGTCGGCAAGATGTAAGTCATCTATCCTCCTCATAACTAAATGCTTTACTAACGGACTCTTTATTCAGGTTTGCGTCGCTACCTTTGCCATCTTTACGCCAGAATCTCGAGGAGCAAGCAAAGGATCTGGACACAGACGTCGAAAAATTAAACCAACGTCTGCTGTATCTCGAAACCACTCACAAAAATAGTCGCGAGCACATCGAACAAATCCTACGTACTCGTTAAAAAAGCTTTGTCGTCTCCAAACCAACATGTTCGATATCGGGATTTATTTATATCGTGCCCATTTGAATGAGAAAGAAGCACGGCACAGCCTTTGCATCAAAATGGATGCGATCACAAGTCCAACCAGAATTGCGGGCCAGCCAACCCCCACCCAACCGACGAAGGGGGGGGCCCACCCTGGTGAGGCACCCCGCTACAGTCAAATCGTCCCGTCCGTAAGCGCTCTCTCAGCCCTCGCCCGTCTTACATGCATAGACCTCCAGTGCCTCCCCTCCTCCCCTTCTTTCGCCGAGGTTAAGTAAATCGCTCTTATCTACATGTAGGCTGTGTGAACCTCTGGCTTTTACTATATCATGAGCTACTATTCTGACGATGAGGATGTCGATGTGCGCATCCGCCACTACGGACACTCTCCAAGACCTGTTCGATACGTTGAGCGACCAAGAAACTACTATGGTGCGCCTGCTGGCCCCAGTTTCCTTGTCCCAGAACAGCACACTACTGTAGTCGCGCGCTCTCGTTCCCGTGATAGGTCTCGAGATCAGCGAGTCATCCCACCTAGCCCTACTCCAGCTCAGCCTGTGATTATCAACAACCGTTTTTATAACGAGTATTCGTCTGACGAAGATCTTGACTATCGCCGTCGTCGCCAGGGAGACCACCGTCGTCGAAGTTCCGATTCCCAATCCCGATCTCGATCTCGATTAACTCGAGATGAATGGGAAGCCGAACTCGCGCGCCGAGAGCTTGAAAGACTTCGACTCGAGAACTCGCGGGATAAAGAAGAACAGCGTGCTACGAAAGAAGCCAGAGATGAAGCCGAATTGCATCGCGCCAAGCGAGAGCTTGATGAGATCAAACAGCGTGAAGCACAAATTGAGGATGAGAGACGCATTAAGAGAGAGTTAGAGCTTAAACGACTTCAAGAAGAGGAACAGGCCCTTCAGGAGAAGAAGCGTCGCGACAAAGAGGCCGCAGAAGCAGTAGAACGCTACAAAAAGCAAGAGTCCGATCGATTGGCAATGGAAAAGATACAGAAGGATCAGGAGGAGAAAGAATATAAGCGGAGGATGCACGAGGATTTGCTGAAGTCAGGTCTGGATGAGAAGGCCATTGCGGCAATTCTAGAAAAGAAAAAGGTGCCCGAAGCGATTGAATCTAAACAACGCCCGACTTACACCAGGATGGCCCGAAGACATCTGTCAATCGAAACACTCAGGACGTTCCATGTTGATTTTGATATCGACTTCGTAAGTTGGGGTTTTGTTTTTAATCTCAAGGGAGTTCTGTACCATCTTTGTGTTCTCACATGTATTGGCAATTCTGCGGACTTCTGACATATTCATAGGATCCTGAGTACATCCTCATCAAACGTTGGGTACCAGAGTGGGAACAAGACCAGTTCTGGAGACACACCAAATTCGTTCGGGAGAAACGCAGTAGCATATTGCTGATTGAAGAGAAAAGAAGTCGTCGTCTGGAGCCCGATTTTGAGTGGGTTCGGAAGAAGCACGATCGAAGGCGGAGCAAGTCTCCCGGTGGTCTCCTTATGTATCTAGCTGGTGCCAAGCCCGCCTAAGTATGTATCACCATGGCGTTGCTGGTGTTGAAGCGCATCTGTGAGACAGCAGTCGGTGCATACAAACATGCCATATGTTTTCTTCAGTAACTCAAGTTAGGTTACTATTAAACAATAATTATATATATATATAGCTAGTCCATGATATATAGTTCCATCTACAAGCACAGCGTTGGGCTTAAACCCAGCGGATAAGCTCTTCGTAAACAGTCCACGCCAATGCTGAACTTAAGGCCTTGCGACTCATTCTCAACGCTAGACCATCCCATAAAGACCGGAACCCGTCTTCGACAACCATTTTGTAGCATGCTTGCCCCACGTTTCGATATCGGCTGGGCTCCAGCTGTATCCGCGTCTTCACCGCATCAAAGGGGTTTGATACCGCTGAGCAGGCTGCGCCAGCAAGTATTCCCGAGGCAAAATTGACGGAGCTAGCCGTAGAGGCCGTCATTTTGGGCAGTTCGGTGTCAATAGATGACGACATAGGAGCTGCTAACGACCCTAGTTCAGTCTTCAGTATTTCATAGAATAACACGTACATCCCCGCATACGGCGCATCCCGGATAGCCGTTGCTCCATATCCTGAAAAGAAGCCTCGAAATCCTTCACGCCGCCGAATATCAGCAGCAGAAGACGCTATTGATGAGTAAGAATATAAGTTCGACTCAAAGCGGACCTTTATGACAGTAAGTGGCATGAGAACAAAGCCAGCAAATGTTCTAGCCACTGCTCCAGAAGCTAGGTTTTGCCAATTGGTTAATATGGGAAGGGCAGACGAAGCATTCCGGGTCCCTGTTTGCTCCAAGTATTGACGAATGCTATTGAGTGAGGTAAAATATATCGCTGACCCAAATCCAGTGCGCAAAGTCGAGGGGACTGTTCCTCGCCATAGGCTCCGAATGAGTTGATGGGACCGTAATATATCTCTCCAGCACGCAGACAACGAAGAGCTTCCAGATTGCTGTACACGTGTCTTAAGCAGGTCTAGGGGCTGGAGGATCACAGCAGATGTGATTCCTGAGCCAAGTCCAGATGCAAAATGACGCGCTACAAATAGTTGCACTCGTAAGACTGGGAACAGATAGACAACTGAAGCATGATACGTACCTGAATTTGCGCGTATGGGCGGCGTTTCTTTCATATTTAACGAAATTTAATTATCATGGCTAGTCGGATTGGACCGTGACAGTAAAAATAGAAGCATCTCCATCTCAGGAGCTGTTTAGTACAACAATCAACCAACTACGTACGCCGGCCAGCACCTTGGCGTAGGGACGTACTCTCATGTCCCTGTTGAGGTGGAGAATGGCTTAGGTAATCGGAGGTAATATTACTATGGAGGATTGGTAGCTAGTGCACGGAACAATACAACCATCATTATCCACCTAATCTTTTGGTTATTGCTTCATGTCCCTCTGTAATCGCCAATTACAGATTCAAGCCGGCCAGCCAATAGTCGATGTTTTTTAACCAATTCTATCCATTCGCTCATTCCAAGTGAAGATAAAAGAACACCGAAATCGGCACCTAATCTCCCCAAACTTCCCGCACAGTAGAGCACTTGTGTTAAAATGCTCTCTCTAGTAGTCCTGTCTATAAGATTCGGTAGATAGGTCTGGAGGGTGTCTGTTAGAAGTCCCATGAGGTGTAGTGGGAAGCTGGCAAGAACGGAAGGGAGGGGGTAGGTTGAATCGGCTAGAAAGTCTTTAGGGTGCGGAAAGCTTGCATCGACGCTCTTCGCCATTGAGACTATACCGAAACTGTGCTCACGGAAAATCTCTATGAAGCGCTTTAGGTACCTTTCAGTGTGTTGACCTCCCGCCCAGCCCCGACTTGGATCAACATTGTGCATCGACTCCTGATCAGCCAAATCCTTGAGTGGACTCAATGCGTCTAGGGTGAAAATGAGCGTGCTCAGGCGACACACTAGAAATGTTGCAGACAATGCTTCCTCGGTGGAAGACTGCGAGACCAAGTCTGGGACAATACGCTTCAGCCACCCTATGGTTCGCAGACCGGTGGCGAGTTTCAGGTTCGCTACCTTGAGTGTGGATATTAGATCGGCGGCCATTTGTCGAACTGCGGCATCGGCTTCATTCGTGACTGAGGCAATAAGAGGCGATGATGGATGCAGGGATGCCAACCGTTGCGCGTGAGCATAAAGGTCGAGGGTAGACGAGTAATTGACGGGATTTGAGTTGATGGCTGATATCAACAGTGGCGGAATATCCATTACATCGACAAGCCGTTCTGAGTTATGTAGTAGGCGCAGGGCTCGCTTTCGATCCGAAGTGACGTTGTTATCTTTGATTTTGTTAAATTCTGTTGAAAATAGCTCCGCCTCAATGTCAAGTCGTGGCACCATTTGTGCAAGATCACTCGCTCTTCTCGCTAGGCTTGGTAGAGTTTGGCACAGAGACGAATGGCTGGCTGCTGATTCTACCAAATACTTGTGCGATTTCTTCGACAGCGTTTGAAGGTCAAGAAGGAGCGAATGAGAGTCTCGCGATATATTCTGCGGTTCGGCATTTTGAACAGCGTCCACTGACAAACCGGCAAGCTGCTCCAAATACGCGACGACCGTCTCATCGGTTGACTGGCTGGGTCCCAGCAGTTGCTCAGCTAACATCTGTGCCATTGTAGTGTAGCGAAGCTGAGTGCGGCTGTTGGAGCGGTTTGTTCTTGGTCCTCTTGTCCATGGGCCATCTGCTATGTTCTCCTTGGCCAGTGTACCCGATCAACGCGATATCTTGTGTCAGGCTCGGGCCATGAATGCTCTTATGTGTCCTGATGCGATGAGTCTGGCACGGACTCCAGATTATTGCGATTTCAGCTTTGATATTTCACGACTTTGTGGTGTGACCAGATGATTCCGATGCCGACTGATAATAAGAGTAGGTTGCGGCACGGGGTTCGTGTGAAACTGATGTTATTAATGTGACAGTTGCAGCAATTGGCGTGTGGGGGGGCTCTTCAAGGTAATGTGACTATACAGACTTACCTACCCTGCGTTGACAATGAATGGAATTACATCTTGCCCCCGTGATAAAGCTGAATTGGCGTATGTCGGGTTTCTACTCGGCAAGATTTGTGGTGAGACTCGGTAAGCGAACACTGGCCAAATCATAATACCTCAGTGCCACGCTCGGGTCGGGCGCAGTGTACTTGCGCACAGTGGGTAGGATATGAAGTTGTAACACGCTGACCGTACGCACGAGGCGGGGAAAAGGACAAGGACGGGTCATTCACCGAGTTCAAAGGCGGATAATTCAGACGACAGGCACATAACATGCAGAAATGCGTGAAACGGAATGGCATGGCGTGTTTACTGTCGAGCTAAAGTTCGTCACTGATTGTCTGTTCCGGCATCAGCAGATAGACAGATGCATGTGCCAGCTGCCCGAGACCTCGGAGGCCTCACGTGCTTCTACCCTAACAAAATCCAAACTAGCTGACGCGTGGAAAACTTTCGGCGCCTGCGCATCAATAGGCGAGAGTGCTAGGCTAACAGCCATCATAACAACGGGAGGTATGATATACCAACAGCATAAAAGTCCAGACCTGGCTCTGATTTTTTTAGCCAGACTCTATCCAACAGGCACACACGGCAACCAAGTCCGCAACCGCATAAGTTATCGAAGGGACATGACTACTGATACTTCCTGGCAGCAGCTCCTATAGAACAACTTACGATGAAAGACCCCTTCTTCGTCAAGCCAATGCCGTGGCTTGTACAATTGGCACAACCATGGTGCGATCGGGTTGGCTTACCAACATTGCCCCTGCACATACATCAGGTGCTGCTCGGTGCGCTGTTCTACTCGGTCATATTCTATTCGGTATCGCCAATTATATCACGAATTCTGGTACCAAAATTATACGCAAAACTTCCAAAAAAGCGACGACTGAACTGGGATGCACACGTCGTGTCCATGGTCCAGAGTTTGCTCATCAACGGACTTGCCATTTGGGTCATGATGACGGACAAGGAGCGAGCTGCCATGACGTGGGAAGAACGCATCTGGGGATACACTGGAGCGATGAGCATGATACAAGGCCTCGCTGCAGGCTATTTCGTGTGGGATTTTGTCGTCACTAGCTTGAACTTCGACGTCTTCGGAATAGGTACCTTTGCACACGCAGTTGCTGCGCTCCTCGTATTTTCGCTCGGATTTGTAAGATATTATTCCGTCTGACCACAACATGACATGTCATCACCATACACTAGTGTATTCTTATTGACCTTGCCCACAGCGACCATTTGTTAACTACTATGGGTGTACATTCATTCTGTGGGAGCTTTCTACCCCTTTCCTTAACGTGCATTGGTTCATGGACAAACTCGGCATGACAGGCTCCCGGGCGCAACTTTACAACGGTTTTTTGCTCTTGTTCACATTTTTTTCCTGTCGCTTGGTATATGGCACATACCAATCAGTAAGAGTGTTTGACGACATTTGGGCGGCTATGGATAACAATCCATCGGTTGCGTCCCTTAATTCTGCGACCATGGGGTTTACAAACGAGGCCTCTACTGTTCCCGTCTGGCTTGGTGCAATTTACCTGGCTAGCAATCTTACACTCAATGGACTCAACTTTTATTGGTTCATCATGATGGTTAAAGCAGTTCGCAAGCGGTTCGAGCCGGAGAAGCAGCCACAAACCGAGATTGACGTCGATTCATCGTCTTTTGCTTCAGGAATCTCCAACGCTGGAATGAAAGCACATCGACGTAAGGCCTGATAGGAGTCTGCCAATGATAGTTTACCAGGCTTTTCCTTGCAAGTGCCGTTCCCTGATTGCAATCAAATAGCAACGATCCTAGAGGTTCGGCAAACTGCCTTGATGAATGTGAATCCGTTCACATCATAACCTGTCGTGATGCCGAGAATTGTCAATGGTTATATAGAAGGTCGATGAACTCGACTGTTTGTTGGATATGCCGCTCGTACTACTGAAAGGCGACGTAATACCGTCATTATGTGCGCTTGGCTAGTAACTTTGCCCGATTAGATCGTATATAAATTTATGTATATTACTACTATATCAACGGTTCTTATTACTTCACCGTGCTTGAACGGCATGTGCAATAAACCCGACGAAGAGCAAATTAAGAATCTAACTGTGGCCTGTAGTGTAGCTGTAGTCTGATGTCCCATACCCAACTACTGGCCACTGGCAATGATAACCGCGCGGCGAGCCCACGTTACACTCAACACCTGATTGGGAATATGTCATAGGACGTCTCAAAACCCAAATGGATTTTCAGGTGCTATATATAATGGTCAGATACTATCTTTGATATATATGTTAGTGAGTGGCGCTTACTAGCTTGTGATAAATTGGCTCGACGGCCAGTTTGCTGAGGCATCAGCTTCCTTGTATCTGGCGAAATGCCAAAGCGGACTGGTGGCGGTGGACCAGTTTTTTGGGGCTGAAGCGGTTGTGCGAAACCATTGCTGACACCGGTCTGCTGCAGTTGTTGGTTGGGAAAGCCAGTGCGCTGCAGCTCTAAAGCTAAGGGTAAAAAGTTATTCATGTTGCTGCCATTAGCAGCAGCTTGGGAATATATTGGCATGGAGGATGGGAATTGAGTCTGGTATCCCGTTGGCTGAGATTGAATTGGTGAAATTTGACTGGAGCGATTTCCGTCTCTGAAGGGACTGACCCCTGAGGCCCCCGTCATCATTGGATGTAAGATCTGCTGCTGACCTGGGACGCCGGGTGTGAAAGATGCCATGCTCTGAGGTTGAAGGCCGACGTACCCTGTCATGGCAGGCTGTAGCTGTTGATACTGCGCAGTGAATTGTTGCCGCAACCTGGCTTGAGCAATGTCATTAAGACTCTGTCCTGAAGGAGCGACTTGTCCTTGTATCGCGCCGGTCACTTGACCAGCCAAGTATGGCGCGACGAAGATGGATGACTGCGTCAATTGTGGCGTTGAGATAGGCCGCTGCGGCGGCGGCACCAGCGATCCTTGTGTCGGTGATACTGAAGGTGGTAATGGACGTTGTCTGGGAAGAGACGTCGGGGAAGAGGCAGATCCAAGGGCATCTAAAGAAAGTGACGCTGGTTGTGGTTGTGTGGAATTGGACAGTGTCGAAAAGAAGGAGGGTGCAGCGCCAGTAGGTTGTTGCAAAGAGGGCTGTTCTTGTTGCTCAGTTTGGCGGGTCGAGGCAGTCGTCGCCGATGACTCGGTGTTGCTTGGTTGAAGTGGCTCTGTTAATAACGATAGATCTTTCATGGATCCCGTCAAAGCAGGTGTGATTTTAGCTCGCGAAGCTGGGGTTGGCACTGCAAGTGCCGAGTCTGTTTGCTGGCTTGCCGAATTGTTATCCGACTTCACATCCCATGCATCATCATCAAAGCCTGCCTTTTGCTTTTCAGCTGTAGAGGGACTACCAGTAGTCGAGGCAGTAGGGTTTCGGTTGCTGAACGTGCCAGTCTCAGGATTCGCAAAAGCAGCCGCATCAACTACGTCCCTTGTTTGAACCGCTGGCGCTGGCCTTCCTTTCCTGGTGTTGTTTCGAAGCGCTCCACCTGGACCAGAGAAGAGTCCACCTGATTTGTGATCGGAATCCTGGTTGCTGCGCTCACGACAGAATTTGATATCCAAAGTACGCATGACTTTAATAATATCGCCCTCCCGGAAGCCTAGCGTCCGTAGAATAGTAGCGTTGACGTCTGGAAGAACGCTCTCATCCATAGAGTCCTTGGTGAAAGCCTGAGCGTATCGTTCGCAAAGGCCGACAGGGACATCGCAAGACAGGAAGAATTGAAACCAATCATACTCTGGCTTGACGTTCTTGCTGACAGATGCGCCTGTTTTAACACCTCGTTTTTCTGATGACTTTGCTCTTTTGACATCCGCCAATGGCTTGTCGTCGTCCAAGGAAATGCCGGTCATCTGTTCGACATACTCTAAATCATCTTGTGACATCTTCGCGATTGGAACGGCAATCTTGACGCCATTCATCTTATGCAAATGAATCTTGCTGTCTTTGAGGCCCAAAAACTGTGCATCGACACTGAACGAGCCGGATCGATCAGTCCAAGTCCTCACCTTCGTCGAATCAGGCTCTGAGCCGTATCGTTAGCCAACCCGTGACCGGATTTTCAAGTTTAATCAAGCAAAATGTTCGTACATACTTGACTTTGGCTTAACATAACTTCCCCTATCGCTGCGTACGTTCTCGCGCTTGCCTCGCTGTTGCCTCGAATTATTACTTTGTTCTCCAGCCACGAGACTGCTACCTCTTTCAGGATGTAAAGCTCCAGGCCCTACCTGATGAGGCTCTTTGCTTGCCTTAATAGCCTCCTTTGTCAATCTTATCTCGTCGAGCCGGTTTTGCTCAACAGTGCCTTTTGGAAGATCCGCCCCATGGATTTCAGAAATGGAAGGCGTGACAGTACCGATTATTTCGACATAGCTGCTCGGTACTACACCTTCTTTGCCGTTTTTCAGTCTCTTAACCTGCCACCATTCTTCGCTCTTGGAATCATCTATAACCAAAACCTCATCACCAGCCGCCACAGTAACTTCATCGTCTCCTTGAGCCATGAAGTCATACAGAACTTGGCCTTTTCGTTGACGTCGTTGCGATCCAGCCAAAATGACCTCACGCAAGCCTTCTGCACGAACTGCACCAGCTAGTTCTCCGAGGGCTGCAACAATTTCCTCGGCAGTGTCCTTGGCGCCTGCGTGGAAATCAATACTTTTACTAGGACGAACGAGCTCCATGAATACATGTTTGCCCTCCCTGGAATAGTGAGTCATCTTGTCGGCAGTCCATTCTTGTGGGGGTTCATCTTCTGCGAGTTCAGGTGCGATGAGTATTGTGCCCGTGCCTAGATTGATGCCTAGCGTGGTTGGTATCTTTTTCCGCTTTCCCATGACCGAGACCATCTCATTAATATTGTACATATGGAACCCCCCTGGTGTTCGGAGCGCTTCGTCCAACTTTGGCGGCTCTCTCGTATGTTCAGGCGTCTTGCGAGCTAAGACTTTCGGTAGGGATCGGTTTGGTAGTGCCGGGGATTGGGGTTCATTGTCGTGATCATAGTCGGATCCCGGCGGCTCGCTACTTTCTGTGCGCGGTCTCACAGCTTGGGAGGAAGATGATGGGGATGAGGCCTCCACTGACGTTCTTGGACTATCATGCAGAGTACCTGCTCGGGCGGCGGCAGGAGTTGATGGAGATGACACTGACTTTTTCCGCAAAACATCTGGGGCAACCATGGACTGTGGGCGTACGGGTAATGCGGGAGGAGTAGCTGTAACTGGAGAGCCTTGAGATCTGGCTGCCTCGTCCAGGTCAATGTAATTAGCAGGAACAAATCCGTATTCGCCATCAAGTCCAACAAGTATCCAGTCAGGGTCTGACGTGTCGTAAACCTGTAGAACGACCTCCTCGGGAAATGAGAGCTCTTCATCTGTTTGACGAGTGTACTCGTAGATCGCACGCGCATGGTTCACGATTGGGGCCTAAAATTGAGAGCATGGAATAAGTACAAGGATAGACGCAAAAGAAAAAACCGGACATACCTCCTCGACATAATTGTTTGGCACTAAGCCGACAGGCTCATCTTCATCTTCAGCTCCAGCCTTTTTTTTGGCTTTCCACCACCCATCATCATCGCCTTTCTCCAGGACATAGAGTACGTCGCCTTCAGCGATAGCTAGCTCGCCTTCTGCTCGTGGCTCGTAGTCGTAAGCTGCGACACACACCCCTAGGAAACCCATATCGACAGTGTCCGTGGGATAGTGTAGCCAAAAAACCACTATGGATCACTCAGCGACTCCTAGGGTAGCTTTCAGTTATAGCGCACCGGCTGTTGAGTGCAAATGCAGTGTGGCTGCGAGGAAGAGGAGGTTACGGCAGCGCAGCAGAAAGGCACAGGAAGGAAGCGAATGTTCTACAGTGACGACGACGACGTTGGGTTGTGTTTAGGTAATCTGACATAGAGAGCCCAGGGGGGTGTTTCTGTGGGGCCCACTCGTCATTCCAATAATAGTCTTGCGTATGCCATCTTATTTTACAGATATATTAATAGTGTGTAGTATTCCTGAACTTTCGTAGCGGTGAAATGACATGCCGTAGGCTCACAAAGAATCCAGGTCGAAGCGATATTGTATGAATACCCTCAAAGCACTCATTTTCTCCATCCACGTGCCATTCACAACTTTGCAAACGTCTCAATGCCAATCTGTGAAAATTCTCTCTTTAGGCCAGACAAGTTATCCTGGTGGCTATGCTGGCGTGTTAATTAGAGATCATGTGTCACTCTTCTATTCTGTTGCGTCGAGCCTGATTGTGCCGGGCAAACCTATTTATAATGCCCAACTTACTGCTATTACTTCCTATCTAACCCGGTGCTCGCAATCGGATAGCAGTTTGAGACGTCTGCCAGACTATTGCTAGCAGGCAGGACGGAGAATACGATAGTATCTCAAAATGGAAGAAGCGCATTACTGAAACAATGGAACGTGTGCCCAGTCCTACCCCGGTTGGTAAGGTCAAAGAGACCCTAGAGCAGAATGTCGATACAGTCTAAAATTTTCTCCGGGTTGTCGCTTCTAAAACGTTCTAGCTTAGGACAAGCTTTCCTTTTCAGTCGTCATCCTCGTCCCCAGGAGGCTCAGAAGAATCAACAGCCCATTCGTCGCCTTGATGTAAGTTCCGTAGACTTCCCGATCGATGTTCTCTGGTGAATATGCCTGGGAATAGTCTGGGATCACTCCCAGATAAGTGCAGGTCTGCCATGGCATCCGACGGCGCTGCTGTATCCATACTAGTCTCTCCATTACGTGGAGGTTTCAAGCTGATGCCAGAAGCCTTGATTTGAGGATCCAGAGTTTTGTCTCCATAATCCCGTCTTGGACCTTGAGAGAGACCAGAACCAGTAGTTCTCGGAGCTGTTGTTGTTGTTGTTGTTGTTGTTGTTGTCGTTGTCGATGCCTCAGCGGATATTGCTACAAAGTTGGCCTCGTTGCTTGCATCGTAAGCGACATAGCGCCGTAAGCTAGCAATTTTCATGATTAGTGTCATGTATTTGGAACGTGTTACGGCGCTGAGTAAACTGACACATCGCGCTCCTGGAGCAGGGTGTGGGATCTAAATTCCTCTCGACGATCAGGAACGTTGGTCTTAACCATCATGTTCCCCCCCCTTCCTGGTCTGTCGAAATTTGACCCTAGCCACATTCTTTTGATGGATGCCTCGTAGCCACTTTGCTTTACTGAATTTTTGGCTAGCTCACACATGTCCACGGGACTAAGCTTGTAGATCTGTGCGGCCACAGCATACTCCTCTATGAGCGGTTCCTTTGTAAAAGCAAACTGCAGTGGGTCATCCGTTGATAAAGATACATTCAGCCCGCGTTTGAAGTACTGATGGAAAGGATTTCTTTCGTAAGCCAGAAATAGGGCGTTATTGCTCAGAGGTGACATTGCAATTCCTATCTGCTCCAAGTAGAAGGCGTACTGAAGTAAAGGAACCTTACGGAGCAGGAGCCCGTGACTTATACTGTGACAGCAAAGTAGAGCCACGGCCAGGTGCTCACTATCCCCAGCCTCTCCGCAGTGTGGTCGCATTGCTAAAGTATTGAAACCGCGCTTCTTCCGCCAAGAATTCAGAGAGGCCATGTTAGCAAAGAGGTAGTAGATCCAATAGCTATAGGGAGGATTTTGCTTGGAATCCCAAACTTTTGGTACAGGGAACTTTTTGAAAAGCCGGCGCTCTACCTTGCTCTCGTCATCAACGCTGTCGAACCCTATCACTCTTTGTAGGAAGACGTGTAACTTCGGATGGCTCGACGGGTCTTTCGTCACCTCGAAAAGCGGCTGGAAAATATTTTTGACAATCTGCTCGAACGTATCCATGAGACTGCTCGCTTTGTAGACGTCGTACAGGCGAGGAATCTGAACGAGCCATCGCACGTTATGAGAGAACAATTTGTTATCCACAACCCACGCTGCTAGTTTATCCCATTCATCAATGGACTTTCCGTAGATTGAGATACGCCATTCCACCATTTGATATTTACTTGATTCCAAATCGGAAATGACTTCCTTGGTAATCTCTGCCAAGTAACGTCCATGTATAAAGTTATCAGTCTTCAAGAAGATAGTTCTCAAACGGGACTCGCCAATCGGGTTATATTTAAGGTTAAACTTGTCAAAGCGATGGAACGAGTCGGTGTGGGCCTATTGGTGTTAGAACTGGCACTCCTCCTAGATAGTGGACGTCATTTAACTTACGTGCATGTCGAGAGTATCAATACTAAGGTCGTAAGCTGTGAGGTTGATGCTGGAAAATACCTCTGCAAGAGTAAGATGTTTACCATCTCGGAAAAGCACCACTTCGTTCGGATGCTTCTTCATCTTGCTCTTGATAAATCGCAGCAAATGCTTTTGGTTCATACAAGCGGAATGATGTACGTGGGTATCCACTTTGCGCACATTATAGAAATCCCGATGTGGCACCTTCTTACTATCCGCCGTCTCCTGGTATTCATTAAGGAGTACGTACAAATTGAACTTTGCTTCCAAATACTGGAGGCGCCGGAACGCAAAGCTTTTACTAGGCCCATCCGACGAAACGGTCAGTATTTTATCGAGATCCATATAAAATTCTCGAATGGTTGGTACACTGATGGCGGGCAACATCTCGCCATCGTGGAAGACTTGATAGACACCGCTTTCGTCAAGTTTAAAAGTCATGCTGTCCTCCCCAGGTAACGGAAGCAAGTCGTCCATATGGAAGTCCTCGCCGACATCGAAGCCGGGTTTTCTTCTGCGGAATGATGGCGGCTGTTTCACTTGGGCTGCTCCGAAAGATGATGGCGCGTCGGGAAAATCAGCATGGTCGACTTGTGTCTGAGACCAAGCTGGCTCAGGAGGAGGAGGGTAGATTTCCCAATGGCGCTGGTCTCTAGGGTTGTCGTCAGGTCCCTGAGACGATAAAGCAATATATTTCCGTCTGACATCCAAAATCTTCTGTATGTTCTTTGATATGGCACTCAGCTCAGCCGTGATATGGGGCTCGGTATCAAACAGTGTATTATTGGGAAATGCGCTAATGATTGCATCAGATGCAGTTGTAGGTTTACTGTCAGTGGCTTCACCATGTACCGGTCTGGAACCGCCAATGGCTGAAAGGAGCCCATGATCGTGAATGTAAGTACGCGGGATCGATGGCGCTTTTGATTCATCAATTTCATCTACTAGCTTGATCAGTGTCTCGAAGACGCAATGGCAGCAGTGAACAGTCATACCTCCGTCATGATCAAGAATCAAAGAGTCAGCACCATGTTCCGTGAGCGGTCGAGACATAGATCCAATCGTTGGGCTCTCCTTTGGGCTGATTTGGGCCTGAAGACCCCCAATGCCAGTGCGAGTCTCAATTTTGCTGCGCTGATAGAACAGCTTTGCATCTGTCTGCGACATTTGACGTTCCGCGACTGGATCGTAGAAAGTCGTGCGTTTGGGTACATCTCTCAAGAGCATGCCATCTTGTAATTCATCTTGATCCTCGACGGTCGCTGATGACGTGCTGTTCTCATCGGTATGGATGGAATGGGCGACTGGTTCGGTCTGATCTTTTTGGTGACCAGAAAGTTGGTCTCTGGAGCTTTTGGAGCTATCTAACGATTGGTAATTTCAGTATAAAGTTACACAACGGGTTCAACGAGTATCATATGGAGCACTTGAATCTGCCAATCACGAAAGGCTGCTTCGTAGTGTTGGTAGAAAAACTCACCGGCCATCCTGAATGGTAATGAGGGGGTGTTGCTTCGACTAGCACCGCAGTGACGCAAGCCGAGCCAATATTTACCTCAACAGAGCCGGAGCCGTATGACACCTATTACAGAAAAGAGGTGAGTCAAGGTGAGCGTCCATGCAAATCACGTCGCCGATGTTCTGGTGGAATGTATTGCTCTATACGGGGGAGTGAATTGGAGTGCACCCTGGGCCTACCCACAATGAAGGTACCACGGTGAAGATTTGCAGGCTGTTGGCGGGGTCCGAAGGTCCGAAAGCCTTCAGTGTTTCGGAGGGTGCCTATAGTCGGAATATGCATCAATTGAAAACAGTCATGAGTCAAGTCCTTGCACATGATGGAAACGCTACTATTATCTAAGGGACGGTACAGCATTTGAAAGGCACCAGTTTATGAGCGCGGTCTGTTATCAATGCTTAACTACAGTGCGTGCATGGCCTTGCTTCTTCTGTAAACAACAGGTGCTGTCCTGGCTGTAGAACGAGCAATACAAAAAGTATCCCAGATATTGTAGAATTCATCTCACAATCGCCAAGACTTTTTGCTCGCCTTCGTGGCGTTTTTTTACTCCGAGCGCTGTAGTTTTGGCTGGGTTCCAAGAGTGTATAATGCTCCAGCACCGAAAACTATAAATGCACCGATCAAAGTGCCACAGGCGAGCGAGTTGTCGAACAGCCATATGCTAAGCAATAGACTAACCAGTTTTCGTATGTTCAAAACAATAGTGACTGTAAGCGCTGAGGAATTTGCTGCCAAGAGGTTTACACCACGAATGCATGCATATTGGGTCAAGACGTTAAGGCCAAGATATACAAGTTGGCCGGGAACTTTTGGCTCCGAGGGGATGACGATCCAAGGCATTGAGATCTTCAAGGTCTCACTCTCCAGCATGGACTTGAAGCTCCGTCCCATTGATGGCATGAAGGGAAGAAAGAGCGGCAGGGAAAGGATATGAGAATAAAACAAATTCTCTTTCCACTGCGGTCCATACAGTCGATACGTCGCCTCGGTGTACAGACCCATTATGGCTGACAGTACCTGAGCAAAGAATAGAATAATCAATCCGGAATTCATCATTGGATGGGTCGTATCTCCATGGGAAACTGTCTTTGACTACACTTAGGATTAGTTTCGAAACCATGGCTTTTATAAAAGACTGGGTTGTGGACCTTTTCTTGAGCATCAGACCAAGCAGCTATAACTACACCAGAGCTGAGGACAATTACTGCAAGTGCTTGTATGCGAGAGTACTTCTTTCCATAGAAATACCCTGCAATCATGGTGGTAATACTACCCCCAGATCTCAAAATGATGTGCACAGGAATCGAGATATCATAACTGAAGGCGTGGTTGTTCAGTACGTTGATGCTGAAAAAAAGCACGATGTTAACCAGCCAGCGCCTCAAGGGGACCTTAGCTTCGGCAACAAAGAACGGTGGCCTGGACTTGTCAAATTGGGATATATAGCCGGTAATGGCAACGAATAAGAATTGCACAAATGTTAAAAGGGTGCCTATTACCCTGTCAGTAACATAATTTGAAACTGTTTTGTTTGCTCTCATGCTATATCATACCGCTGCGAGGTTCGAACCTTGGGCAGACATAGTTAGTTCTCACCTAGGAAGTCATTGTTTTTCCTATTCCCTCATGCTTTTCTTGACTGCTTACTTGATGATTGCTTCCAGTGCATAGACCTTTGATCCATTGGTTAGCTTCGCACAGTGCTGCTTTTCTCAGGGTATGGATGGTTGCAAGGCCGTACATTCGAACAGCAACCGCCGAATATGAGTCCAAGCATTACAAAAGCTGCTGCAAGAGCGGGCGTAGTCTCGATCAGAAGGGTCGATGTCAGTAATGAAGACTTTGACTCCTTGCCCCCGACAGTCTGACTCCCTCCTTCCTTTCGCTTTCGCGAATCTCCATTTTCCTCATTCGTCATTTTGTGTGAATATAATGCTTCCAGAAATCCCACGTAAGGGCTTAATTATATCAACAGTTGTCTGCGTTTGAGCATGTACCAATGATATGGGACTAGTCTTGGAGTCGTAGTTCCTTGAATAGTTGGCAGCGGCAAATGCGTCGCAAGATCACCACCAACCCCTTTGTTGTGCTTGAGGGTGTGATCGCACATGTGGACCCACTGGCGCACCCCCTGAATTATTTTACAAATCTACATGACAGGAGGAATTGAGCGAATTAGCTATTAGCAAGGAAGTAGGGGAGATAGGGGCTAGGATTAAAAGGTGCCTTTTATTACTCATAACCTGTTAAAAATATAACCTATTTTTAGCCCTTCTAGTTAAGGACTTAGTTATCTTACTAAGTAAGATTACTACACTGTAGCTATGTAAGATAGGTTACCTTATACCTATCTTTAATTTTGATTTTCTCTTTAACTAAAGGTCATATAAAAGTCTTATTTATAGTAATTTTTATTTATTTCAATACACTAGATAGCTCGCTAAAAGGCTATTTACTAGTACCCCTACTGGTTCGTTAACAAGGAAAATGCGAGGTACTGTGTGCGGGGCCCACGGAGAAGGGAGCCACATGCCTTATAAGCAATTATAAGGTGCAATCTTAGCAGCAGCTAGCATAGAGCTTGCGGTTGTTGCTAGCTAGCAACTAATCCCTTTATTTTAATGGGTTATAAGCCTAGGCCTAGCAATATAGGCGTTAATTGAACAAGGAGTTCTGCTAATCGGAGCTGTACGGAACAACCTTTTAACGCTATGACTAGCTAGTTTCGGATAGGAAGTGTTACGTGCTGGCTCTGCACGATGTAAGGTCAAATCCGTCAGAGGGGCCGATGGATTTAACTAGTCATAAGTTATACTAATTTTACTTATAAAAGCTACTATTAGGTATAATATATAATATTAGAAGTAAGTTAATTCTTCTAACTAAAGTGCTAAATCTAGCCCTATAAATATCCCTTATAACTAAGCTTATTTTACTATATAATAAGTGCTAGGCGCGCCTTAAAAGATAACTATCCTAGTTATAACTAATAGAGCTATAGCTAGATTTAACCTCCTTATCCTAAGTAACCTAAAAATATTCCCCTTTATTAAAATTAAATAAAAGAAAAATAGGTTTAGTATACCTATTACTAAAATTATAATTACCTTTATTATAAAATTACTTAAAATTTATAATAGTTTTCTAGTAATATATATTCTCTAATAGTATTAATTAAATTATTATATTAAATAATAAATTCCTATTCTTAAAGCTAATTATTTCTTTTACTATATTTTATAGTCTTTTCTTACTAGTTTTACTTATTTCCTTCCTTTATTTATTATATTCTATTCTTTAACTACCTTTTCTAATACTATTTTAATCCTTATTTAAATTCTTTATTTTAATCTAATAACCTAGTAAATTTATCTCCCTTTTCTATTCTTTTCTTTACTACCTTACTAATTACTAGTAATACTATTTCTATTTATTCTATTACTATCTCTATTTATTTTTCTAATATTATTAGTAATATCCTAGTTAATTACTATAGTATTAGTATTTTTAGTATTAGCTATTATAAAACTACTTAAGTCTCTCTTAGCTTTAATCCTAGCTTTTTAGTTAACTTTAGCCTCTTACTTAGTATTTCTAGTATAAGGGTCTTAGTTTATTATTACTTATTAGTTAGATTAGTTCTCCTATTTACTATTTCTAGTGTAATTATTTTTATTTATAGTTATACACTACCTAACCTTAGTGTTTACTAGCCTAATTTACCTTAC
>JFGX01000277.1:0-35880 GCA_000729855.1 Epichloe aotearoae | reverse complement strand
ATTAATTAATAGGGGAGTATTACTTTTACTAATTTAGTATAGTAATAAGGCTAGTACTAATAAGGGAGGAGGAGGCTAAATATAAGAAGTAAGGTAATAACCTCTTAATTAAATTAGGTATAGTAAGCTACCTTAAGGCTAGAAGCTTTCTAAACGCTATTTATACCTAGTATTAGAGTAAGATCTATTACTAAGATATATAAATCTAATATAGTAGGTTATATATTTATAATAAGAATAGTATAAAGGAGAATTAAGAATAGTATAAAGGAGAATTAAGAATAGTATAAAGGAGAATTAAGAATAGTATAAAGGAGAATTAAGAATAGTATAAGATAAATTAGATATACTATTATAGTAGGCTATAGAGGGTAGTAAAGATATTAATATAGCCACTATAGTTATTAAGAAAATAGTTAAAACTAAGGTAAAAGCTAAAAGAGATAGTAATAAAGGTATAAGTAGTAAAGGTAATAATATTAATAATAAACTAGAAAAATTATAGAATCTAGAAGTAGAAAGCTAGAAATATAACTAAGTAATATAATAATTAATATAGGAAAATATTAAAAGGGCTAAAAGATAAAAGTAGCTATAAGAAAGGGAAGCAGTCTAAGGAAATAATAAATCTAGTAACACACTAGGTAAAGAGAATAGTAGTATAAAGGAGACTAAGAATTAAGATAATAATAAAAGTAGTAATATAATAAATAAAGAAGATAATAGTATAGTAAGATTTAATCTTACCTAAGTAAGTAGTAAATCCCCTAAACTAGAATTTAAACCTAAGAGTAATAAGGAGACTAAACTTATAGAAACTAAATTTAAAGATAAAGGTTTTAAAAGTAAAGGTAAGGATAAAGTTAATAATATACTAGCTAAATACCTTATTAGGCTATTATAGGTATATAAATAGATTATAAAGCTTAATTTTAAGCTATTATTTATTAGATTTAGAAAACCTAGTTCTAGAATAAACGCCTTAAAGCTAATGCTAAAGATTAGGGTAATAGCATATAAAAGGGTAATAGAAGAATTTAATACTAAATATAAAGGGAAAAGTATTAAGGGGATTAATTTTAGCAGATTTAGATATACTATATTAGGTTATAAGGCTAAAAGGTAGGATATTTAATATATAATATAGGCTTATATATATAAATTCACGCTTAATAGTACTATAATAGTATTAGATAGTTTAGAGGTAGATTTAAAGGATATATATTTTATATTATAGTAAAACATAGTTATCTAAATTTTTACTATATTTAAGGAATAAAAAGCTATATTAAGTGTAAGATAAGTGGCTATAAGGTAAGCAGGGAAACCTATAAACTATATTATAGTAAATCTAATAGAATATAGAGTAATAAGATAAGTAAAAAATTAGGTAAAAATAGTAGCTATAGCCTTTTATAATAATATAATAGTTAAGCGTAGTTATTAGATAGCTATATATAATAGTATAGCATCCCTATTACTAAGAGCTAATCTATTAGCCCTCTAATTTATAGATAAATATAGCGTAGTAAATAGTATAATTATAGGGGGACTAGCTAGTATTAGGTAAGCTAATTTGCTTTATATTAATATAGAGAGAGCACTAGTGTAAAAATTAGTTAAATTTTAATAGAATAAAGAATAAAATAAATAATATAAATAATGTAAAATTAATAACCTAGTAGACTAAATTAACTAGGTAAAAAAATAAGCTAATAGAATTAAGATAAAACTCTTAGAGGTAAAAAGAGTAGTAAAAAAAGCATATAAAAGTGCCTAAGAAATAGAAGATAAAATAGCTAACCTAATAGAATTAATAAAAGAGAAAGTAAAATCTATAAAAAAGAAGTTTATATAGGTAGTATAGATATTAAAGGATTAGAAGGAGAGAATCCTATAGATTAATTTAGGTAGAATATTAGTGGATTTTAATAAATAACTTAATACTTTAAAATAAGATATAATTAATAAAAAGGAGTATAAGAAGAAGATAGTAGAATTAGTATTTATAATAGTAAAAATATAAGAAATAATTAATATTTAGATAGTAACTATTAATAAGCTATTACTAGAGTAAAAGGGGATTAGAGAGAATATAAAGAGGGTAAAATTAACTCTAATAAAGGTAATTCTAGTGTCTTTAAACCTAGGAGAAACTAGTATATAGTAAGGTAAATTAGGCTAGTAAACACTAAGGTTAGGTAGTGTATAACTATAGATAGAAATAGTTATACTAGAAATAGTAAATAGGAGGACTAACCTAACTAATAAGTAATAATAGACTAAGACCCTTACGCTAGAAACGCTAAGTAAGAGGCTAAAGTTAACTAAAAGGCTAGGATTAAAGCTAAGAGGGACTTAAGTGGTTTTATAATAGCTAATGCTAAAAATACTAATACTATAGTAATTAACTAGGATATTACTAATAATATTAGGAAAATAGATAGAGATAGTAATAGAATAGATAGAAATAGTATTACTAGTAATAAGTAAGGTAGTAAAGAAAAGAATAGAAAAGGAAGATAAATTTACTAGGTTATTAGATTAAAATAAAGGATTTAGATAAGGATTAGAATAGTATTAGAAAGGGTAGTTAAAGGATAGAATATAATAGGTAAGGGAAGAAAATAGGTAAAACTAGTAAGGAAAGACTATAAAACGCGGTAAAAGGAGTAATTAGCTCTAAGAATAGGAATTTATTATTTAATATAATAATTTAATTAACACTATTAGAGAATATATATTACTAGAAAACTATTGTAAATTTTAAGTAATTTTATAATAGAGGTAATTATAATTTTAGTAATAGGCATACTAAACCTGTTTTTCTTTTATTTAATTTTAATAAAGGGGAATATTTTTAGGTTACTTAGGATAAGGAGGTTAAATCTAGCTATAGCTCTATTAGTTATAACTAGGATAGTTATCTTTTAAGGCGTGCCTAGCACTTATTATATAGTAGAATAAGCTTAGTTATAAAGGACGTTTATAGGGCCGGATTTAGCACTCTAGTTAGAAGAATTAACTTACTTCTAATATTATATATTATACCTAATAGTAGCTTTTATAAGTGAAATTAGTATAACTTACGACTAGTTAAATCCGTCAGCCCCTCTGACGGATTTGACCCTACATTGTGCAGAGCCAGCACGTAACACTAGCTATAGGATCTCTTCCTTTATTAAGGATACTTTTCTTCTAATTCTAAAAGATACTTACCTTTATTAGGATTATTACTAACACTAGATTAATATAGAATTTAGGAATAAATAGAGCAGTCTCTAATATAATTATTCTTATATTTTATAATATAGAATCTATAATAGATATATATATTAGTCCTTAACCTAAAGCTATATAGATTATACCTCTTACCTTAATCTCTATTATAATAGTCTTATTAAATTTAGATTACTTAAACTAATAGATATTATTAAAGATATAAATATTTACTCTAGAATTATTAAGAACTATATTTTACTTTATTTCTATACTATCTATAGCATTAGTAATTAAATTCATGCTCTTTTCTAATAATTAATAACTCTTAGAGCATATAAATAATAATATATTAGCTATCTTATTACCTAGAGTAACTATAATAGAGTTATTTATTAGGTTTTATAAAGGGATAAAGATATTACTACTCTTCTTCTCTAGCTTCTAATTTATTACTTTAGATTTCTTATATAAGTTTTTCTTTAAATACTTTTTAATATTATCTTTAGAGTTCTTCCTAATATCCTAGTCCTTAGAAACTACCTCTAGCTTATATAAAGCCTTAAATAAATTATAAGATTTTTACTACTTTAAGGTATTCTTAATATTATAATTAGAGTATTTAAGGTATTTCTTTCTCTTTAGTTTACTCTAACTACTTAATCTATTAGTAATAAGTATATTAGTAGTCTTTACTATACTCTAAGGAGCTTTATAATCTCTTTTAAACTTAGTAATAGCCTTAAGAAAGCTATAATCCCCTCCCTTATTAAGTAAGTTATTCTATTTTTTCTAAAATAACTTAAATTTACTCTAAAGAGATATAATAAACTTATATAGTATTATCTCCTTAGTTTATTAGGTCTTAAAATCTAGATAATTTCTTTATAGTACCTCTATTATTACTACTTACTTATACTAATCTTAAGTACCTTTAGCTAAAAACTAATTATTAAGGTATACTTTAGTAAGGATAAGTATTTTCTTTATATTTAGCTTATACTAATCCTATAGAAGCTTTAGTATTCTTTATATATAGTATTAAACTAACTCCTTCTCTTTTACTTTAGTATTAAAGTTAAGAGAGTCTTATATATTCTTTAAAAGGGTCTTATAAATATATTCCCTAATCTTAGGTATTTACTTTAATAGGTTTATATACTTTATAAGATTAAAATATAACTCTTTATATTAAAAGTTAAATTAATCCTTTATATCTTTATAAGTAAGTGTTAAGGACTAGCCCCTAGGCAGCTGCGGTAGGGCGTTAGTATGATATTAAGAAGCTTAAGAAAGGAAGAAGAAAAGGGCAGGAAGCTATCCCTAGCAATGCCCCTTATACCCCCTAGCTACCTTATATTAGCCCCCTTTTTATACCCTAGCTACCCCTATCTATCTCCCCCTTATATATAGTATAGCTTATACTTAGGTAAAGCCTAAGCCCTTTATATATACCCTTACTTACCTATTAACTATAGGTCTCCTCCCTATCCCTCTTAATAGGTTTCTTACTTATTTTCTACCTAGCCTTTCTTTCTTATTATAATAATATTAGCCCTACCCCTTACCTATTATTTAGTAGTATATATAATATATCCTAGCTAATCCCCCTTATTTTTATAAGTCTATAATACGCATTTTACCTAGCCTCTCCTTATTATTATAATAATATTAGCCCTGCCCTTACCTATTATTTAGTAATATGCGTAGTATGTCTGCCCTACTAGCCTCTATTTATTATAATAATAACTACCCTACCCTTACCTATCTATAACTTACCTAATATAGGTATAAATCCCCTATATAAATATCTTACTTATTTCCCTTATATAGCTTTACCTTTTCTTATATAATATATTCTCTAAATATTATAGTCTTATTATACCTTCTTAATTTATTATATTAATTCTATCCTACTACTAATTATTTACTTATTAGATATACCTTATAATTTGCTTATTCCTTTTACTCCCCTAACTAGGCCTATAATACCCCTAGCCTATTCTATTAGTAAGTTCCTTATAAAAAAGGACTTTAATAATAAGTAGTATACTACTCCTATATTAGTTTAGTACCTATATAGGCTATATATTAAATAATCCCTTATTACTAGTATTTTAAACTATTATCCCTCTAAAAGTAAGGAGTCTTATTCTTTTTATTAGTAAAATTATATTACTTATATCTAGTTAATTAGGCTTCTTTCTACTAATCCCTAACTTTAATATACTCTTAAGGACCTTAAAGCTAAAATTACTATAAGTACTTATATTCTTATCTCTAGTATCCTAAAGACCTTAAATACTAAGAAGAAAATACCTATTCTATCCTAGAAGTTTTACTACCTTATAAGCTAGTAAACTACTTTACTAAACTAGGCTTAATTTAATCTAATACTAGTTTATTTAGCCCTTAGGCTCTCTTTATTTATAAACTTACTTACTATAAATATAACTAGCCTTAATATTACTCTATATATTAGCACTAGCCCCTTAGCTAGCTATAGTATAAGGAATTCTATATAGTAAGTTACTAGTATTTTATTCTAGTAAAATTAGTAAGTAATTAGTAGCTTAATTACTATATATAAGGAATTCTATAAGTAATCTATAGCCTTTCTTTATATACTTTCTTTTTATTACTATAGTAATAATTAGCATTATTTTTAATATATTAAAGTAAGTAATAACTTACTTTCTTATTATTATTAATAGTACTCCTAACTTACTTCTAAAGTAAGTCTTACCTATAAATATATCCCTTACTTCTCTAAAGCTAGCTAGCCCTTAGCTAGGACTAGTAGTCCCCCTTTTTATAGCCCTTTAAGTATATCTTTAGCTAGTGCCTCTCCTATATATACTTATTTTATACCTCTTAATTATATTATCTAGAACCTAGGTAATACTTATAGTAAGTAGCTTTAACTACTATATATATTTACCTATATACCTCCTATATATAGGTTAGTATTAACTAGCCCTTAAGTAAAGGAGAAGCTTATTAACCTAAGTTTCTCTAAGGAACTAAGTAATATTTATAATATAGTAAATAGTAGTAATACCTAAGTAATAGTAAGTAGTAGTATATTTATACCTTAGGTACTAGTAAAAGTTTTTATAAGTAAATAAGTTTTCTAAAATTAATTTAGTTTATTATTAACTTATATATTACCTTATTTTACCTTAAATTTATTAAGGGCTTTTATCTTATCTATACTCTCTAATAGTTCCTATATTAGTTATAAGTACTTTACTTACTTAACTAAGATATTCTATTTCTTACCTTATCCTAGTATATTCTAAGCTACTAAGATTTATTTTACTTAATATTCCTTAATAAGTTTATTATTATTCTTTACTAAAACTTATTCTAAACCTAGGTATAAGTTTTATAGTTTTTAGCTTAGAAGTAAATCCTTTATTACTCTTTTAATAAGATTAATATAAAAAACTAGATAAATACCCTTTAGTATATCTAACTAGACTATAAATAAAAATAGTATTTCTATAATTATATACTTAGTAATTACTTAGTTAAGTTTCCTTAAAGGATAGTTTATTTTAATATTTTTAAGTAATAACTATACTTTATCCCTAACCTAGAAATATTTTACTAAATATCTTAATACTAATATAGTATCCTATTACTATTATTATATATAAGCTATTATAGCCTAAGCTAAGAGAGTACTCTCTTAGAGGTAACTTAGGAATTAAATAGCTTTACCCTTTAGTATAGTTATAAAGGTAAAATAGTTAGGCTAGAACTAGATAGGCTTTAGGTTATAACTATAAAGTAATCTATTTAGGCTTACCTTAGTAACTAAAGAGGTCTTATTATTTATTATAAGTTAGTAAGTAATAAGGTATTTAGGCTAGTTATACTATAAGAAGAAGATTATTATATATAGAATTACTTATACTTCCTAGTTTACTTATTTTATACTACTATTAGTCTAGGGGTAATATAATATAAAAAGTAACTAGTTAATCCTTACTAAGGAGTATAATATTATCTAGAACTTCCCTAACTAGTCTAATCCTTAATCTATAATAATAAACTAAGGAAACCCTTTAAATCTTTACTAAACTATCTTAAATTATTCTATATACTCCTTAGCCTTAATAAAGATTATAGCCTCTAACTATATAAACTTAAAGAGTCTATTTATAATTACTATAAGGTACTATAGCCTCTTTAGAGATAATACTAGTAGGTTTATTATAAAGTTAATAAAGATTTATAATTAAAACTAGTTAGAAATTAGTAAAGGCTTTAGTAAGCCCTAGTGCTATTAATAGCTCTTATAACTACTAATATAGTAGTAATTATAAATAAACCTAGTAATATCCTATAATATCCTATCCTAATAAAACTATTACTATAATATCTAGAATATAGTATTATAGCCTAGGTATCCTACTATTAGTAAGTTATAGTACTATTATATAAGGGTTATTATAAAGGGCTTTTAAGCTAGGACTTATATATACCCTTAAAATTAAAGCGCTTTATAAGCACTTATAGAGTAATTTATTACTTACTCTCTTATTATTATCCCTAAGGGAAACCTCTAGGTGCTTTCCTAAATAGCCCTTAGTTAGATATTATATATAGGATTTAATATAATAGCTTAGTCCTAGAGAGCCTAAAGGTGCTTATTAGTAAAGAGAGCCTTTCTTACTAGTAATAAGGGTATATATAACTAGTATAGCTTTATATTAGACTTATTCTAGTGTGCTTTTAGTAATAGTAATAGCTATATAATAGTAAGGGATTATAAAACCTATTCTATTCTTAAAGTTATTTCTTATTAGTCTTATTCCCTTTAAGATAAAGTATTTAGTTATTAAGCCTATATACTAAGCCTATAGTGTAAATAAAAATTAAATAGTATAAGTATATTTACCTATTAGGCTTACTATTCTAATATTAACCTTAGGGTTATAAAGTACTCTAAGTTCTTATAGTCTATATAAATAGTAAATAGATAGGAAATGCCCTATAACTTTACTAACTATACCTTTAAGTATAAGATAATAGCTAATAGTTCCTTATTATAGATTATATAGTTTTTTTATAAAGCTATAAAGCTAGTAAAGTAATAAGTAACTAGGTATATTATATTATTAGGTTCTTATTATAAAAGGCACTTACTAAGGGCTATGCCTAAGTAATTAGCCTTTACTACTATAGAATAGTCTAAGTCCTATTATACTAGGACTAGATATATAATAAAAGTATCTTTTAACCTCTTAAAAGTATTATTCTTCTTTAGTCCTTAATAAAAAGGGGTATTCTTTTTAGTAAGTTATATAAGTAATACTACTAACTCTAAAAAGTTCCTAATAAAATTATAGTAAAAGTTTATAAACCCTAAAAAGCTTTAGACCCCCTATAGTTTTATAGGTATTACTTATTCTCTTATAGCTACTACTTTTACTAAATTAGAATAGATTAAATAGCTTACTATAATATTATACCCTAGGTATTAGACCTCCTTTATAGTAAATATAAACTTATTAAGGTTAAGGTATAACCCTATAGCCCTTAAGCGCCCTAGTATAAGTTAAACCTTTATTATATAGTCCTTTCTTAACCCCCCTAAATAAACTAAGATATTATTAAGATATACTATTATAAAATCTCCTAATATATTCCCTAAGGATTTATTAATATAGTATTAAAAGGTTACTAGTATACTAGCTAGGCTAAATAAGTAAACTAGCTATTTAAATAACCTAAACCTTATATAAAAGGCTATAAGATACTCCTTACCCTTAGCTATCTATAGTTTATAGAATACTATATAAATATTTACCTTTATAGACTAGTATACCTAGGAGAGGGAGTATAGGGTTTCCTTAATTAATAGGAGTAAGTAGTAGTTTTATACTATTATTTTATTAAGTGTGTAATAGTTTATATAGAAATACTATTCCTTATTTAATTTTTTAATAAGAAAAACTAAAGCTATAGCTAATAAGAAGCTAGTATAAATTTATTCTTTATCTATAAGGTCTATAATCTAGTGCTAAACCTCTAAGAGCTAGTCCCTTAGTATATTATATAATAGCCCCTATAGGAGTGCTAGTTAGGACTTATTTAAGTTCTTATATAACTATATATAGTAATTAAAAGAACCCCTATAAGGAGGTAAGCTATTAGCCTTAGCCTTATTAAAAAGGTCTATAAAGTTTACTAATTTCTCTAGTACTATAGCTATATCTAGACTATTTAGTATTATTTTAGGCGCTATAATCTATAGTATTATTATTATCTCCTTAAGGCTTATAGTAATAAACCTTATTATAGTATCCTTTATCTATTATACTTATTATACCTCTATAGTATATAAGGATTTAATAATCCCCTATACTAGGGGTTTTCCCTTATACTTAGTAGCCTTTAATATATAAAGGCCCTTTACTACCCTAATAACTAGCTACTATTTTACTATATAAATTACTACCTTATAGTATTCTAGCTATAGTATCCTAAATATTATATCTTAGGTAAGGCCTAGGATAATATATAAATATACTAATAACTCCTAGCTATTAATATTAATCCTAGTATATACTATATAGGTAATAAAGGAGAAGTCTTCCCTTTATTATATTCCCCTTCTCTCTATTTTTACTATAGTATAAACTTACCTATATTTTAGTAGTTATATAAGCTTTAGGCTAAGCTACCTTACTACTAATTTACTTATAGTACTATAGTAATTATAGCTATAATTAATCTAGATATTAATATAAAAATATATATTAAAGAGTATTAGGATTAAGAAAGGTAGTTAGTCTATATATTATTCTATATCCCTATTTATATTTATATACTAGCTATACTTATCTAAATCTATAGCTACTAGCTAGCCCCTTTACCCTTATATAAGGCTTTACTTAGGGGCTACTTATTTTCTAAGGTATTAGTTATAGCCCCCTTATTTATACTATTTATATTTACTTTATATATATTAATCTAGACCTTTAGTTAGTAAGGTAGGAGAAAGGTATACTCCTAGATATAGTAATTCTTAGATCTATAATATAAGTAATATCTTTCCTAGTAATACTTAGTTAACTTTACTTTAGTTACTTATTTAGCCCTTAGCTACTTTATATTTTTCTTAGGGCCTTTATTCTTCTTATTTATCTTATTTTACTAGGTTATTATAGTATATACCCCTATTATTAGTGTATTACCCTTATAATTTACCTATTAAGGTATAGGCTAGGCTAGCTAGGGCTTATACTAGTTCTAATATTTTTTCTCTAAGGCTAAAGACTTAATATTTATTATTATATTATAGTATTAGGTAACTACTATATAGTACTTTATTTAGCTAACTCCTTTACTAATAGAGGTCTTCTTTATATATTTATTAAGTATATATTATAGCTTAGCTAGCTTAATATCCTTAGTCTAATAAGCCTCTTTTACTAAAGAGAGCTTTTATTTTAAGTAAATAAAAAATATAGTAAATACCTCTCCTACCCCTTATTCTATTTAATTAAGCTTTATTAGGGCTATCTCTTATCTATAGGGGTTTATATATAGGGTTTCTAAATAGCTAAGAAAGGCCTCTAGGTTATAGTTACTAAGGTAGCTTACTTTAAAGTATATAGCTATATAGGCCTAGACCTTAGGTAATAGGTTCTAGTAAATAAATATCTATTAATCCTTTTAGGTCCTAATAAAGTCCTTATTTACCTCTAGTTTATATTATATTAGGAACTTCTAGGTAGTAAATATAATCTTATTATTATTATATAAATTACTTATTAGGATTAGTTTTTATTAGATTTATAATATTAGGGGTAATAAACCTAGGCTAAGGGTAGTATAGTAAAGTCTAGGTTAGGGACTATTAGCTCTATAGGAATATTTAATAGGAAAGCTAGTTAAGTTACTAGCTTTAGGTTTATATATATATATTATTATAGGTTCTTAATTACTCTTACTTATTATTCTAGTATAAGTTAAAGTATTTTAAACTAGGTATTATAAGCCTCTAGTAGTAATATAGCCTTAGATAGGGGGGTTATAGTCCTTAGATTAGGCTAGTGTTTTAGTTAAAGTATATCTATTAGTTATATTATTATTTCCCTTTTCTATTATTTAGTAGCCTTTTTTTTAGACTAAAGGAAGCTTCTTAATTATTAAGGACTAGCCCCTAGGTAGCTATAGTAAGGTATTAGTATAATATTAAGAAGCTTAAGAAAGGAAGAAGAAAAGGATAGGAAGCTATCCCTAGTAGTGCCCCTTATACCCCCTAGCTACCTTATATTAGCCCCCTTTTTATACCCTAGCTACCCCTATCTATCTCCCCCTTACGTGTAGTATAGCTTATGCTTAGGCAAAGCCTAAGCCCTTTACAGTAAGCTTCTAATTCTCTAGAGTATTAGGGTTATTTACTATAATTTTAGGTCTCTCTTCTCTCTATAGGTATATAGGTATTATAGGTTCTTTAAGTAATTTATCCTTATTAGGGTTAATATACTCCTAGATACTATAGGATTCTATATAATTCTTAATTTATATATACTATTTAATCTAGTCTTTCTCTAATAATAATACTATATTTAGAGTTTCTTTAGATATTATAAAGGGTAATATACTAGTTAAAGAAAGCATAGGATAAGTATTTTAACTAATTATTATAATAAAGGGTAATTATCTCTTAATATTAGTAAGCGTTAATTAATAATAATAATAAAGCTTTAAATCTTCTATAATAATTAATAATAAGGGTAATAGAAGCCTCCTAGGCTTATAACTATTAGGTAAGGGTATTTATAGGTATTAATAAAAACGTTTAATTTAGTTAATTAGAGGTATAGATAGTAGCTAACTTTTATATCTAAAAGGTATATAGTGTGCTATAGTAATAACTAGTCTATAGAGGTACTTCTAATATATTATATCTACCTTTGTCTTATAGAGGGTTTTATCCTAGTTAATACGCGAGCCGCATCCACACATCCAATGCTTCAAGGAGCTCTCCCTGACAATTACATTATTAATTTGCAACGCCGCAATACCAGAAATCCTCCTCAAAATCGCATCCACAACCCGCCCGCGCCCACGCAACGAACGCCCTTCACCTGGACAAATGGACAAATGGCAGCACCCGCCGCCGCCCCCAACACAAGCCTCTTCGCCGCGCCGCGCCCAATCCGCCAACTCTTCAAGCTCTTCCCGCTGCAAGTCCGCGAGGCAGAGCCCCTTCCCGCACGGTCGCCGGACCGGCCGCGGGCCCGCGCAGAGCTCCATGTGTTTTCGACCGACGACGACGCCGCACGCGGGCTGCCGAGCTATAATCCCGCCTGTCTGAAGTGGCAGGTATGTGTTTTTCCTTTTTCCTCGCACCTGCCGGCCCCCAAATTTTCTTGAACAAAGCTTTCAACGAAGAAGAAGAAGAACCCTGACATCCAAGGAAAGACCCTTCTCCGCATCGCAGGCCTACAAACCGACCTCGTCCCCTCGAACAACCACGCCTCCCCCTCCGGCGCGCTCCCCTTCCTTCTCCTCCCCTCCTCATCATCCGACTCGCGGCCCGACGACATCCCCCTCGCCGGCGACCGAATCGCCCAGTACGCGCGCGAGCACCACCCGTCTCTCGCGTGGCCCGACGAGCTCCCCCTTGCCGTTGTCGCCCGCCAACAAGCCTACGCGTCGCTTCTGGCGCAGAACATCCGTCCAGCATGGGTTCGCAAAATCCAAAAAAAAAAAACACGCCCCACCATTCCATTCATTCCTACCCTCCCGTGCAAGCAACCAAGCTAACGGCGCAAGCAGCTCTACACGCTGTACCTCGACCCCGTCCACACGGCGCTCCTCTCGAGGCTGTACCTCCCTCGCCCGCCGCTGCGCGACCCCCTGCTGCGGAGCCTCCGCGCCGCAGCCACGAGGGAGATTCTCCAAACAACGCGCCGCCGAGTCGTGCGGCCGTCGCAGGTGTACCGCGACGCCGAGGCGGCGCTTGCGGCGCTGTCGGCACTCCTCGGCGACCAGGAGTGGTTCTCAGGGGAGCCGTCGCCGGGCCTGTTCGACGCAGACGTCTTTGCGTACACGTACTTGATTAGGGACGACAGAATGGGCTGGCAGGACGGCAGGCTCGCAGAGTGTCTCGCCGGGTGTGGGAATCTCGTCGGCCACGCGAGGAGGCTGTACGAGAGGTGTTGGGGGGGGGGACTGAGTTGAGTGGTGCGCGGCCCCGTCGGAAATTGCTGCTTGGGCTGGGGGCTCGTTGTAATTATACTGTGTGTTTGTGTGGGATTTTTGTGCCGACGACTCGGGCGAGGTCTGTATGTAAAAAAAAAAAGTGGATGGCCTTGTTTCAGTTGATGTGAGCGGGGAGTTCTCGGGTTCCCCCCTCGGCTGACCTGCGACCATGTTGTCATGTTGAGATGCATTTGGTCTTTGCGTGTCCTCGCGTCTTGGCGTGTATTGAATCTACGCATCCATGCATGCATGCATGCATGCATGTGTGATTGTGAGATTTCAGCCCACAACTGCCCCGGATGGCCTGCCTCAACATCGTCGTCGCGAAACCTAGATTCATCCTCGCACACACAACATCCCCCCGACACGCGGCGACTTCGATACGCTTCAGTGCTTTGGACTGTTCTATATCGCTGTTCCAGATGCGCCACCTACATACCACGTAGGTACACAGGCCATTCTGCCTCGTCGCGAACCATCTATGCTATCAAGCCACCTGGTCCACAGCCCCTGGGCTACAATTTAAGCATCCATCCCCCCCCCCTCCCATTAAAAAAAAAAAAGATCCCCCATATCGTCCAGCCAATTCAAGCAAGCTTGTCATCCAAAGGAGCCCAAGTCCACTGTCATCATGCAACGCCGCCGAGGCCGAATATCAGAATGCTTCCACATCCCACACCATCCATCTTCCAGGTGAAAGCAGTACAAGGTTAAAAGGGCAACAAATACAACGCAAGAAAGCCAGCCCCGCCAAACACCGCCCGTAGTGTAATGCAATACAGTGAAAGAAGAGAAAAAGAATGGACCGAGCGACTTCACTCACTAAAGTGACGCGGAGCGGACCCGGAAGCGGGCAGAGGTCAATATTGGGCGTCCTGGTCGGCACTTCCACTATGATGATGATGATGACGACGGTGACAATGGGACAGATTCCCTTACAAAGTCCACCACATCCTGTACCGCTACAAAAGCGCCTGATCCACCGTCTGCCCTGAGATCCTCGAGGAGCACAGACGTTTGTGCAAAGAGTTTTTCCAACGATGCACGTGAGGACTTACCCAACGATGCTTCAGGGAACTGTCAGTAAAGGTCTCGTGAGCCAAGATGGAGCGAGTGCAGGTTTGGTCTTACACAAGATGGCCGAGTTGAGTTCCTCAGCAACTGCAACTCGTCCCTTTCGGCCAAGGAGGTGGCTGACTTTAGGCTCCTTGAGCGGATTTGCGTATGCCACTAGTGCCCATATTTCGCCGAGGGCCTTGCTGATTTCAGGGCGAGCATCATTGGCATATTCTGCACCTAGCGTCCGCCCATAGTCGAGCATTTCTTGCTCAAGCTTCATCATCTCCGGCTGTGTGTCTGCAGCTTCGGTATCCATCGTCTCATTCCAAGACATGCCGTCTGCGCCATTACCATCGACGTCCATATCCTGCGAGATGCCTACCCCTGTGGGCCCGTTGCCATTGCTTTTCTTCGACTCGCCACCTGCTCGAAGCTGCGCAGCCATCCTGACAAGCTCGATGAATTTCCGACATCGTAACTTGAAATGCATCTCTTCATTGTCGCGAAAAACTTGCGGGTAATACGCGTTCGTCAGCTTGAGGGCACGGTCAATGTCCCCTTCCAGGATAGCCCTTCTGATCCCTGTTGAACAATCGTCAGTGTCCATCGCACCCCGCGTCTTCTCGACAAAGAACTCACGTTGCCTGTTATTAGCATCCTCATCGTCCTTGATGTTTATGCCGTCAACAGTAACATTCGGATCCAGTCTCAACGCCTCCTTCTGTTGCTTGATGTCCTTGGCAAAGGCACGTGCTGTCTCAACGTAACCATCATGCTGCAAGAATTGCAGAACCAAAGCGTGTATCAAGTCCGTCTCACCCAAACCAGGCTCAAGTCTTGATATATCGGTATTTTGAATATCTGCTCGGATTTTGTTTTTTTGCTCCTACTGAAGATTAGCCTGCTATGTCCTTTCTGACGCCGTCGTATGGTGATACGACTGGGAAGGGAAAGGAAAGGAAAGGAAAGGAAAGGAAAGGAAAGGAAAAAGCAGCCGGCTTACCAGCATCATATTATCAATGTCGAAAATGAATGGATGCTGACCAAAATTGGCCCACACGTGCTCTCGTGGCTTTTTCAAACTGACGGCGGGATAGAGCTTGCGCCGGGCCACATCATGAAAAGCAACGCCTGTCATGCCATGATTAGACTCGTGGCTGCAGCAAAAGATCGACACTGAGCGTAAACTTGCCTATTTTGACACCATTCTTGGTGAAAAATGCCGTGTGATCGCGGAAGTTGACACCACATCCAACGACATCACCCGTGGTGAAAGTTGGGCCAAATGGTCGTCCAATGTTTTGACCGGTAAAACAACGACCGTCGTCTCCGTGGTAGGCCCAGGACTCAGGTTCCCAACCAACGGGTCGTGACGTTGCAGCATTTTTGGTTGAAAAGCCAATGGCAATGGTGGTGCTTTCAGAACGTCAGTTTTCGGCTCTGCCCCCCCGACCTGGCACCCGCGGATTTTTTTTTTTTTTTCCAGACTGGCTTCGGATATTGACTTACTCATCTCGCTTCCCGTGCATGATGCTGACCTCATAGTAGTATATTCCACACTGAGGAGGCATATAATGGTCCGCCCGCACCGCCGAGGCTTCATGGTCGCGATCACTGGGGTTTCTGGGACCAGTGAACTCGACTGAGCGGCCGTCAGGTAGTATCTCAATCCCTGGCCACATGTCATCTTTATTCCATCGTGTCGGCAGGGGTTCCATGGCATCATCTTCTTCAAAAGGTGGAGGTCGCTCGATAACGTTATGTGACATGCCTCGGTGGGATCCAGCGGGAAGTAACTGTTGAGGGAAGCCAACACCATTCGAGCTGGCTCCGTTTGGGGACGACAGCTTCAATTCGGTTTGAGCTTGAATTCGGGCCTCGTGCGCTTCCTTTAACTTCCGAACATGGGTGGATTTGGAGAGATATGATGGGACAAAGAAGCCGTCATCCGCTCTTGGTAAGCCACTGTTCTCATCCATCTCAGCCGTGAACGTGTCGAAGCAACGAGAAAACGACGGCAAGCTAGCGCCCATCCTCGGATCGTGGTGATTCACGGTTCCATTCACCGTGTCATCCATCTCGTTATTCTCCCCACAAGGGGCCGCCGAGGCAAGACCGAAGGTCGGGCCAAGGAGCAGACCACCGTTGGCGCTCAGTATCGATGTGCGAGCTGGGTGTGTGTAGAAGTGAGAGCTGGGACCAGCTCGAGTCGGTGGTTCGGAGGTGAAGGCGGAGGAGACGACAGGGCGGGTTTGCGGGTGGATAGAGCCTCCAGCTGACGAGTCTGAGTCTGAAATACCAGATAAGCCATGCTGGTCCATAACTGACAATGGTAAATAGTGTCCCGGGCTGGAGGGGAGGAGGGCCAGTCAGGAATGATGATGCTTCTGGCAATCGTCCGCTGCGAGCTTGTTGGACGGCTAATGACGGACCTACCAGTCAGCGGCCACCCCCATCCACTCTGCTCCGTAACCGTGACGGTGACGGACAGAACAAGCTCAGGCTTGTCAGCTCCAGTTCCCCCGTGCAACACCGTAGATCGGCTGCTGTGGAGAAAGGGACTAAGAAGCAGCAGAGACAAAACAGCGTAGGCAATACTAATGTGGTGAATGAAGTCGTGGGGTTAGTGATGAGTTACGAGACGTCCGGGCGTCGAGGTTGCACGAGGTCGAGATGGATGTCCAGCGGGTCCAGCGGGTCCAGCGGCCAGCCAGAGTCGTCGAGTCGTGCGTGACTTAGACCCGCCAGGCTGGCTGTGGTGGGCGACTGGCGCTGCCGAGAAGGCCAAGTTGCAGCCAGAGCCTTTTTGTTGCCCGTACTGCCCGTACTTCGCAGAGCCTGCAGCGCCTGCAGAGCCTTACAGTTCCCGCTGCAAGCCTGACTAAGCTGACCTTTTACTCCGTACCGAACCAAAGACCAGCCACGCCAGAAGACGCACAGCAGTCGGCACAGCAGTCGGCACAGCAGTCGGCACCATCAGTCTCGGGGCAAGTAGTCACGGCATGGCCAGCAATGAGATATAAGGAAATTGCGTGAGCCCGGCATCTTCGCCGTGGAGAACTCACACATCTATGGTAGACACAGTCCAGCTCTAGCATTAATGTACAGAGTCAAACCCGTCGCCAATGAATCCTTTACTCCCCGTGCTTGTCCGTCAATTGTTACACACACTAGCAGCCCAAACCCAGAACGAACGCCCAACGGCCCCGCGCCGTGATGATAAATCGATAAAACAGAGAAGAAAGAACAAGTGAATGAAAATAACCTGAAAATCGCTCGCGAACGCTTATCCACCCATGGCTTATAGACTGACATCCCATTGGAAGCTTTTGGCCGGATGATGTGTCTCACTTGGACGGAAACACCTGTCTTCCCATCATCTCTTGCTCGTTTGGGACGACAATCCATGGTGGTGGAAGAATCACGATGCAGCAGAAATAGCAATAGGGGCAGGGGAGGAGGCGTTGACGCTCGCAATGCTGTTCATCTCGGCATCACCGCCCCCATTGCTATGGTTCACGCTGTTCTCCTGTCCATTGGGCTTGTTCTCCTTGCTGCTGCTGTTGTCGGCCGAGGCAGATACAGCGCCTGATTCGGAAGTATCCTCATCAGTCGCCTTCTTGGGAGGGGCTGTCCAGCGAGGAATCTCCCATAGAACACCTGTGAAGCTTTTGAGCTTGAAGCCGCCCCGCGCCCACTTGCGGCAAGGTTTGCCAGATCGATCGAGGGCTCGCAGACCGGCGTTGATGGCTCCTTGGTTGGCCTTGGGACCAAGCTTGGCAGCTTGCATCCTGGCCACTGCATTATGGTCGATTGTGCCGTCCTCACTGTGAAATACACGATATCAGTTAGTGGGTAGAGACTTTGGGTGAAGTGTATGGCATCAAGTTCATCAGTGCTGGGTGCGACGAAGTAGACATACAGTCTGGGCTTCTTCTTGGGGCCCGGTTTCCCTCGAGCTTTGGGCACGCCATCTATCGTCGCAGCGGACCGCTTCGCGCCCTTCTTACGGCCATCAATTGGAGGAGCCATTGATGAGGGGGCCGGGGTTCCCTCTGCTACCGGTGTCGCCACATTGGAGTCTGTTGCATTGTCCCCATTTGAAAGGCCGGAAACTACCAGGTTGGCAGAGGGGGCTGGCGAGTCAACCAATTCCTTGGGTTCGGTCGACTCGCGTGGAGCTGTTGACTTGGATTCAGGAGTTTCTGATCGAATGACGTCGCGTAGTCTAGATGGAGGGACTTTGAGTGTGACGACCATGCCCGACTTGCCACCGGATTTGCGGCGCCCATCAGCCTTGGGAGCCATGTTTGCGAATGATGGTTTTTTTTTTATCGGGGTGTGTGATTTGAAGTTGATGATGAACCGAACCCCGAGATGTCGCGGCGATGGGAAAGTGATTTGGATGATCGAGCTTTGTGGGTGGGAATGGTATCAGAATTAGGATGCGTCGCGCATGGGAGAGTGTCAGGGTTCTGCAGAACGCGTGAACAACACGGGCAGTCGAGATTTTATGGTTGTGCTGCGGGCAGGATTCGAAAAGCCAAAGTCTAACCAGCAGGCGCCTGCATGGGGAGTGTGGTGGTGAATTCGGCACCGACGTGCGTGGGTGCCCGGATTCGAGCCAAGTCAGGTCGCGGCAGACTGGCGTAGAGCGGTAGATTTGCACTCTGGGCGCGTTCCTCAGCGAACAGCGTTGGGTGGTGATGATTCCGTCGCGGGCGGTGATGGTAAGGGATGGAAAAGATGATGATGGGTGATGGATGGATGGGGAGAGGTAGAGTTGGGGGGACGGAAAACGGGCGGAGGGAATTTTTCATTTTTTTTTCTGGGGGGGCGTTGCGTTGTCTCGTAGGTTTTTGGGGCCGTGGTCTCATCCTCCATTTTGGTGCCAAAGGCTGCGCACAAGAAATCGGGTAAAGGTCTGGTTCTTCGCTCGCGGGCTGAACCGTGACGCTCCCAAGTCCAACGGGCAAAGGGGGTGTGGGTTTTGGTTGTTCCTCTCCCGCTCGCTGCCTGGCCCTGCCTTCCTTGCCTGGCCCTGCCTTCCCTGCGCCTGCGTTTCCGAAGCGTGACGTCGTCTCAGGACGGCTGAGTCCCAACGCCCGCAACATCAATTTTCCCAATGCCGATATCCAATCACGGCTCATTGTCTCGAGCAACCACCTGACGGAGTGCCGAGGTGAGAAAACTGTGAAACACTCACGGGAGGACGGACGGTTTGACTTGTTGGACGGAACGACGGCCCAATCCCCCCAAAGTGCGTGACTCGGGCCTAAAATGAAGCCGGGCATGGGCTTCGTCAGAGTGAATGGTGATGCCGAAAAGGTCCAACTTGGGGCGGTCCAACACTGAATCGCCATCGAGAGCCGGATGAAAAGTCGTGTCAACTCCGTGGTTGCACGCGCCGCCATCATTTCATGCTTGATGGTCGCTAGTCACCGGCGTCTAGCGAGGGTGCACAGCCTCCATAACACACAGGTCCCACGTCTGAAATGAAAGGGCAATTCATAGTTGGCAGAGAGGGAATCATCTGTCAGAAGATGTGCTTGAATAAAAAGAGGCCATGTCATGCATGGCATGCTATCTATACCGTGTGTGCTGGCCCGGCTGCAGTCTTACTGCAGATGAAAACCATGCCATGATGCTAGCCCGAGGTCCATTGCCACATCGACTAATACTAGTTACTCTTTGTACAGTAACTGTCTGTTATTGTTTGTTGACCATGGTACGCAATCTATCCACAGACGACGCTCTCCTACGCTCGCATTTCGGTGCCTTCGGCATCGAATCACCTGCGCAAGATGATGCTTCTTTACCCACTCTGGAATTGATACCTCGAATCATACATCAGACGTATAAAAGCAACAAGATACCCGCTGCATGGCAACCCCCCCACCAGTCCTGCTTGACCAAAAACCCCGAGGGCAACTGGACACACATCCTCTGGACGGACGAAACAGCCCGAGACTTCATCCAGGACTGGTACCCCTGGTTCCTTCCAACGTATGAATGGTATCCTTATCATGTTCAAAGAGTAGACTCGTTTCGATATTTTGTGCTCCATCACCTTGGAGGCATCTATCTGGACCTCGATGTCGGCTGCACAAAAGACCTGTCACCACTTCTCACACAGCATGCTTTCTTCGGGAAAACAGAGCCGTTCGGGGTGAGCAACGACGTCATGGGGGCTGAAAGGGGTCATCCGGTTTTTGGGAGGCTCATTGCGTCCCTCGAGGACAACAGATATCGACGTGGTACCAAGTATCCGACAGTGATGATGTCGACAGGACCGATGTTTGTCACGAAAGTCGTGCTTGGCTTTTTGAAGGCCCGAAATCATGACGAGGAGGCAAGCAGTCGCAGATTCTCAAGCCAGGAGTCACTTGTAACCATACTGCCCCCACGCTTGTACGGCTCATCGGCGGATTCTTACTTCCGACACTTTCCAGGGTCAACGTGGCACAGCTGGGACGCCCGAATCCTGTTGACGATGAACGATAGCCCATTTGTGTTCCTACTGGGTGTCCTCATCTTTTGTTTCATGTGCGTCCAGTGGAGGAGAAGATCTCGAAAACGGTTTGTGCGAAAGGAGTTGCTGAGACGCGTAAGATAGATGCGGCGCGCTTGTCAGCGCTTGGCTTGGTTATCACATTAAACGGGGACCTTTCTTTCTTTTTCCCTATCCCTCTCACCATGTTAGTTCATCCAAGGATACTGTAAAGACTCAGGAAACATCTTTCCATTAATCTCCATTGCACCTTACAATTGCTTCAGAGGCCTGTCATGCATTGTGTGCCACGCATAGCGCCTTACAGTTTGCTATAGCAATTATTATCACAACGACAGTAGTGGCGGCGGCGGTGGCATGAATTAATGCAATAGCATTAGACGTGGAGAGGGATAAGACCTAGAGCTAGTAGCCTAATTAGTGGGCAATCACGCCGATGGAACAAAGATCAATATCGCAGACATACTCAAGAAGTGGAAGATGTTCGTACTTATCTTCCACGGCAGGGATGGATCACGCTAATAACATCAAGTTACTACAATGCTGCCAAACTATGAGACTGGAAAGACACGATTAAAATACTTAATTAGCCATTAGCGGAGGACTTTTAGACCCCCTTTGTGAGAGGTGGAAGACGACGTCTTGGGGCATGTTATGGATATGCTGGCGTTCATTTAAACAGCTATATATACTTGACTATACGGACCAATTGACCCCTTTCCCACAACACTGACTATGAGGCCTTGCGAATTCTTGATCTCCTTGTGTTGCTGATGATCGAGGTTGTGCGGGAGGCACTCACGATCACGTACCAACGTTGTGGGCAGTGACGCCATTCGGGATGTGGTTTTGGATCGACAAGATGTCAATTTATAATGTCATGTAGTGGTTGCATCTAGAAGCAAAGCTGCAATTGGGTGGAGGAAAGACGCCGCTGTGTTGGTTCTGTACGGGACCTAACCAATAGAACTAATAGAGCTAATGGAACCAATTTAACCAATTTAATCAATACATCCAATACGGGCGTCGGAACAAGGCTGCCTACTGTGCGGGCCTTCAGCAAGATTGAATGCCTCAACAATACTGGCAATACAGTGTGCGTATTACTACATGTACCCCG
Organism: Epichloe aotearoae; assembly: GCA_000729855.1. Taxonomy (NCBI): domain Eukaryota; kingdom Fungi; phylum Ascomycota; class Sordariomycetes; order Hypocreales; family Clavicipitaceae; genus Epichloe; species Epichloe aotearoae. Next base: position 13,738 of record JFGX01000277.1, on the reverse strand, counting down.
CTGGGCGTGTTTGCTAGATACATACTTTAACCAATAGTCTAGACGTTGGCAAACAAACAAGGCTGCCCTTTTAAATCGCTCGACTCCTTCGTACGTTGCGAATATCACCATCTCACAAAGTCGCTCGCCCACGATGACTGCCAACGAGAAGCAAGTGGCATGCAGCCACCGCATTGCTGTCATCAACCAACTCGTGCACAGTCTTGGCCTTCAGGTCAGTGACTCATGAGCCATCTTTTATTCCCTAGCAATAACCTCCGTGTCTCACAATGCCCATTTGCAGATATCCAAAGTTTCAACAGTCGCATACAGCGAAGACTACCAATATACCTACAACAACTTCCTGTTTCAAGTGCATCTAGCTGTCCCGGCCACATCGTCTTCATTCCCAGGCTTACAACCTGGCACTGCCCCAGCGCCTTCTGATGGGATAACATCTTTGCTCATCAAGCTCAGCAACGGTGCAGCAGAGGTGAATATCACCAATCGCGTAGAAAATGACGTCGCCGCCCAGTATCTGGTCCGTAAATCCATGGCACGAGCCGGGCTGGGCTCGCTGATCCCAGCCGTCTACGCATGGGCACCAGCCAAGGTCCAGGCTGGCTCGGGAGCTGATGATACTACGAACGAGAACAACTTTGGTTGGACCATGATGGAGTTCAAACATGGAGTAGATTTGGACTCGGGGTTTTCGGCCTTGGACTCCGCCGCTGGCAATTATCTTCGTGAGCCCGAGTTGTTTCTCATTATTCCATCACTGGATGCGACCCAAACGGCAGGACTGCCAAGCTGATGCGCGGATTTCACGACAGACGACGCGGTGTCTTACTACGCTTTAATCTCGAGAGGGTGGGAACGCGAGAGGAAACAAGGCATTAATTCCGCTATCTCGGAAGAGCCGACAAAAAAGAACAGACAATAGCGTCTCGCCACCTTTGAAGACTCTCTTGAGACTATGGCCAACGTCCCAACAGCTAATCTGCCTACCCAAGGTCCAGCTCAACCCAGCGGGCTGCCTGATGCCAAATCTGCCCCCAGCGAAGACTTCAACATTGGAGAAGGCGCCGAGGCCGAGTCTGCGATATCCTCAACAGGCTTCACCGAAAACTCAGCTCATCTTGCAACCATGGCCAACACATCTGTATCTCCCGAGCTACGGGTCAACGATCCGTCGTCCTTCGTCATGAATGGTAGCGATGCCCTTCGCGGTTCTGACACATGGAAAAATCAAGACAAGAACCCAAATATCGAAGCCCAAGAAGAAGACTGCACCACAGCGTCGTCAACCCACTTGCCCGATGATACTACAATGTAGCTCCAAAAGACCACAGTGTGACTCGTCATCTAACAGCAGGTTGTTAGGAAGCACTTCCGATACGCTGCTCGCGCTTCGCTGCCTAGAGTGGAGTACTTCACAAATCCCGCTCCCAAATCGAAACAATGATTCCCTACCAACCGCTAAGCGCTACTGCGTGAGAAAGCGCTGAGGTGTGATGGCCTCGCAGGCCTTCTTGCATAATGCAGTCTTCAATCATGGCTGCAGCCTACCGCGTCCATGTACGTGCTTTGAATAAATAAAGCCAGAGCGCCTGTTGATCAAAGCCATGAATTATTCCTCACTGCTGGAAAATTCACCTCCTGTCTCGACGAAAAATGGTCTCCAACAAAAAGAGGCTATACGTTGCCCTGTACCCTAGTGGAGTGGTGGACAACGAAGAGCGCAAGTAAGACAGTTCTCGTGCTTTGTTAATTTATAAACTTGGCTAACTTACAGGTACCATTGGGGTTTTCTCATTGGGCCGAAGGACGAGGACAAGGCACAAACTCCTGGTTTACGATGCCATGTAAAGAACCATCCTGTTGATGGTTGGGTCTACGAAGAAGTTAAGCTACGAAACGTGAAAAGCACTGTTAATCTCCTCGCACGATTTGTTATTGCAAAAATCGAGGATGAAAAACGACTTTTGAAAATCCTAAGGAAAACAGCTATTATACAAGGCGATCCTAACTTCCGTTGCCGTACTTGGATGGCAGATGCGTTGTCGAGGATATCAAAAGCAGAACCTAAGGCTATAGGAACTTCGGAGTTAGACTGGAATAAAATAGAGCGAAAGGCTAGGCGCTACGTTGAGAAGAAAATTGCCGAGGGGAGATATCTAGAGGTTGATCGAATGTTAGAGCCAAAACCAACCTGGGATATGATGGAGCAGAAAGAGATTATACCTTGAATTTTGATAGCTAGTTCTTCGGGAAGTGATCAGAAGTCGCCCCACCATCTCTGCCTAATTGCCTCCATTCCAAGTTCATCTGGGCATGGATCAATAAATTTTGGGATAAGGTTTTGCCATCCTTGCCTTGTCTTGTTCCCAAGCCAAGCTGATGTATATTCCCAATAATAAGGGTACCACCCTGAAAATTCCCAGTCTATAATAGCCACAATTTTCCCGTCTCGAAGAAGAATGTTAAAAGGATTGAGATCGCCATGCGTAAACACAGGCAGTGCTGGTTCTTCGCGATCTTGCATCACTATCATGCGCTTGATTTCGGTCCATTTGTCGTCATCATCTTGGTGATCTGGGCATTGATCCAATTGTAGTCCTTCGCGTAACCAGTGATGGAATGCTAGTATTGATGGGAAAGGCCCAAATCTTGGTTCTCGTCGGGGAATGCGAGAATCATGTAGTGACCCTCCCACGCAGCTTTGTACAGAGTAATCTGGCGCCGGAAGCGCCCTTAGCTCTTGTATAATGTTTCGTAACTGCATCAAGACATGCTCGCGTTCTAAGTCCGACAGGCCAGGCCAGGCAGCCGCGAGGGTTTTGCCAGGTATTCTTTCCATAACAATATACGTTGATTTCTTGCGAACAAAAGAGCAATACACGTGGGGAACTGGAATATTCGTCTGGCTAGCGATGAAAAGTATTGCTGCGGCTTCAGTGAGGTTTATGCCGTTAACCTTCTTCACAATAACCCATGGTGCAATAGGAACGCAAGGCCCGTCACATTTGTAACACCGGGCAATGGTTTTTATCGCAAGGAGCGTAAGACATCGCCGCATCGCGGTGTCTTTGACTGCGAGGTCGCCGGGTCGCTGAGCCTCGGTTGGCATTTCGTAAATATTTTTTTTATCTCAATAGGATACTAGGTTTGAGTTAAGTTTCGTTACCAAGACTGAGGGTTATACGGTCTCCGCCGTGGAGCGGAAGAACCTTGGTCCAGCCGCAGGAGGCTCCCTACCAGAGGATGGCTGAGGGCCCCTAAGTGAAAAGTGGAGCGACTAGGTGGGGTAAGTGGGGTCATTCGGCGGTTAGGCTAAACCCTTAGGCTAACGGCGCTTCACAATTTGACCTCCAAAGCGGCATCACGTTTTCCAGAAATGGACACCTCAACCTCACAAAATCAGGGCGCTTTTGCTATGAACCTGCACTTTTTGTCTAAATACTAATGGTGCAAAAGCTCTAAGTAGCTCCAGACTAGTGGCCATTGATAGAGAAACGGAGAGCTTCGGATTGATCCATTATACCTTGGAAAGATTTTGCTAAGGTGGAATCCTCTAGGTAACATAGACATGGCTTTGCGCTGTGTCACCTAACCTGTCCATCTTTGACTGTGGACTCATAAGCCCATATAATAACCTACATCGTTTCAAAAATTATCCTCTCTTTACTTATGCAGCCGAATTTTGTGCAACTTGTGCTCGTGCGGTCCTACTAACCTTGCCTTAACTTGATAAGCAAGCGTACAAGCAAGCGTACCGCTTTATTAGGGATGATCTTGTAGGTCTCGGGGAAGGCCTCAATGGCATCATAAATGGGTTGAGCCTTTTACTCGGTGTACAGCTTGTCATACACTGTTGATGTAATCAGTATCAGCATTGGTGCCGCTTGTATGAGTGAATTTGGCAGCGGCAGGTCAATAATTCCAGGTTGCGTCATGAGCCAATGCTTCGGGGCTTATTTGGATCACCTCTGTGAGTCTCTGTGAGTCTGTAGTGGCCGGCTTAGCTCTGTCTCAAATACGGAGACAATTGAACCATTTCTTTCCCTCGAATCTGCCACTGCCAGAGATCGGAGCCTGACATGGTCACAACGGCGACACTGCTCCTGTGGAGATTCATGCTCCTCATCCCACCCAGTCCATAAGCAGCTCGGGAATTAAATTTCACATTACTGCCTCCTGATTACCAAGTTTCGTCTGCTAAACACGCAGCATCGGAATGTGTTTTTTTTTTTTGAGTCAAGGTGGATCCAAGGTGTCTCACCCACCACATGCACTCGTCAATGGTCCGTATTGATCAGCCTCGTTGGCGGCGCAGCGACAGGAATGCGTTGCTCCCAACTACAGTAGATTAGACCAAAAAAAAAGAATATATATAAACAAGAACCATGGATCTAATGGTACGTTTGGTTCCAAAGCAAGAAGAAAAATTCCCCCAAGTTTCATTGTTCAAACAAGTTCGACTTGGCCAATCCACGCCTCTAGATTTGGTATCCCTGCCCGAATTGTATCGCTGCCAGTTTCTTTGTCATCGAAGCTCTCTTGCTTCACCTTGACACAAAAATCTTCTTCTGCTCTTATTTTTATTCCCGATTCCAGCCCGTTTTGCCCCCCCCCCTCCTCTATCCACTCGTGATGGTTCGTCTCGGGAACCTGCTCATCATAAGCCTCAACCTAGTCCATGCTCGCTCCCAAGATGGCCATCTCGGTGCGGCGGTCCTACAGCAAAACACTGGGAACGACTCCCCTTCTTATTCCTCCAACTTGAAGCGCTTACACCACACTGTGAGGCATGCTAGAAGCATCATTGAGGATCGAGACGCCTCTATCCCAGTGCCCGAGTCGGAACTGCACAGCATCTTGGCCAAGATTGAAGATCTTGAAAACCAGGTCAAGGCACTGCTGCAAGGTGGTGATGCTTCTTCGGCATCAGCTGCGGCCGGATCAAGGCCGGGCACCAGCGCGAATCAAGACACTAGCGACCAAGATTGCGATGCCGAGGATTTGAGCCATGACCTTGGTGCAAGAGCCGTGGTGGACTCTGATGGACAGGTGAGTGGACATTCTTTATTCCGCCGGAACGCTAACTGCCCCATGAAATCAGCTGTGAAGGGGAAGAAAGATGGTGAGGCTGGAGTGCCGTCAGGGGAGAGTCCTGGATCTGGACCGAATGGGTCTGGGAGCGACGGTGATTCGTCCGAGACGGGGACTGAGAGTCCAGAAGACAGTCCAGAAGAACCAAGTTCAATTGGCAGCTCTCGTGTGAACTCCTCCTCTCCAGCTACTGCGGTTGCCGCTGACGACACTTCTGCCGAGTCATCTGGCTCTCCAGAGGCATCTGATGTGATGGATGAAGACACCTCTTCCAGTATGCCCAACCAAAAGAATTTGGTTCAAGGAGATATTCCCACCAAGGCTTCCGCGACTGCCGCCGCCGACATGATACCTACTCAGGCTGTTTCCGTCACACGAGAGTACATCGAGATCCAAACTCTGCCTGTCAATGGCAAATACATAACAACCACAGTCACAAGTACGAGGACGCGCCTGTCGACTGTTGTGGTTGCAATGAAGCATAGCTCCACAGGCGTCGCTCAGAAGGCGGAAATGGAGGACAACAAGCCTTCGAATGCTACAGTCCCTGTGACAGAAACCAAAAAGCGACCCGATAGTGCTGATACAGATGAGCCGAACACGGTCGCATCCCCCCCCAGTGTCGGTGGCTTCAGGAAATACACCAACAGCACCACCACAGTGGAGAGGGTCTCCAACGGCACGACGGAAAACAAGATTGTGGGCGGTAACAATGACCAGAATGTGGCGGCGGCACAAGCTCCTTCAAGGAAGAAGAAGCAGGCCCAAATTGCTGTGCCCGACGCCAAACCATCCGGCCCTCAGCAAATCCAGCCGAATTTGGCCAAGTCCGGGTCCAATGCCAGCAACGTTGCTCAGCCAGAAGCGGTGAACAGGGTGCACGAGAAGTTGATGAGCCTCGTCGCCACCGGAGCCCGTTTGGAAAGCTCAAATGCTAGCCGCACCGCCGGCGGCATTTCCGAAACGACCGCCCAGCCCACTGCCGCGGCGGAGAGGTTTGTCAACGGGACTGTGGCGGACAAGTTCTTCAACAGCACTTCTCAGGAATCAGCCCCTAGCAGCGCACCCGATCAGAACCGAGAGCCCGAATCCATTTCCCCGCAGATCAAGATCGTCAACGTCGTCCCCATCCGCCCCAAGCCATCCGGTGGTAGCTCATCGGCCTGGACTGTGCCACCAACCGCGAAACCCGGGCCGTCCTCGAGCGTCGCCGGGCCTGCCAACGTGACTTCCGTTCGGCCCCTCAGCGGGTTCAAGACTATTCGGACACCGCAGTCCAGGCATTCGATGAACGCTGAGCGCCGCGACGAACGAAGCTAGGGAGAACGGCTCCCAATTTCGCGACTTTACAGATTGATCAAATGAACGCTTGATGACTTTTTTTTTTTTTCATTTCTTTCAGAAATTTTTATTCCCCTGGTTTGGTCTTTCTTTCAGGTCTCTCTGCCGGTTTCGTAATGACTGGCGCACGGGTGGTTTATATCTTCTTTCAGCTTGGCGACTTTGATGAAGTTTTTTTTTAAATAATCAAAAGGGAAAGAAACGTGGGGAAAGCAGAGAAGAAGAAAAGATTGTCAATTGGGAGAGCAAAACTCAAGATAGCACACACACACATGATCCACGCAAAACAAATACTGTTGTTTCTTGATGCTTCGTTCCCCACCTATTATTGACCCTGTCCATCATGGGAAGCGAACTTTGATTCCGCTTGGTCACATAAGCTAATGTAGAAGAAGCCGGAGCCCCCGACTCCGCGCCTTGGGGAAGCAATGGTCCGGGGCGAGGGGCCCGAGAAAAGGCGGAGAAGCCCACTTTTTGCGCAATCGAAAACCTGGACATGGAATCGCTGGGGTTAAGGGTGGCCGGGTCCGATCTCGTCGCTTGGCCGGAATCATTCCGGCCAATGGGCCCCACAGATTGTGCAGGGCAGAGTCGGCATGAAGTGGATCTCTTCCCTTGCATCAACCCCTTCTCATCTCACCTCTGCTTGTTGTTTCGGCAAGATACGCATTGCACTCGCGCTTCAAGAACCAGGACTTTGAGCAACGGGGGCTGTCGCCCAGTCAGTCTACGCGCCGTGAGCGAGGCCGGAGACTGAGCGTCGCTCCCCCGGCGCTCTGTCGCCGAATTGGCCCCCGGAGCGCACGGCAGCCCCTGTCGTTGGTCGCTCACTCATGTTGGTGTTGCGCGTTCTCGCGACCACCAAAGTTGATGATGAGACCCTGAAGCCGCATCTCTCTTACGTGATGGCTGCAAGGGGATACTCGGATTCCTTCCAATAACAGGCCAGATAGAGGGTCCTAGACTCTAGAGCCCTCCGATGCGGCCGCGCTTCGTGACCAGATCCCCGCTCGTGAGGCCGGAACGCATTCCGGCCAACAACTACTTAGGCGGCGGCGCGGGCCCGGGTGGTTGAGAAGAATTTTGACCTTGTAGTCAACTTTCCCAAGGACTCAAATCGATCCCCCCCAGGCAGTCCAGTGCACATTTTTGCCCATTTGTTAGAGCCAGGAAATAGGGCTTCCCTCGTGCTTCATAACCTCCTTTCGCACATACACCACTTACACTCACACACACACTCACACTCACACACACTCACACTCACACACACACACACTCACACACACTCACACACACACTCACACACACTCACTCTCTCTCTCTCTCGACCCCTTTCCCCCAGCCCCCCCAACCACAAACTCGCGTTGCGCAATGGGTTCCCTAGGTACCACAAACACCTTCCAGGTTCTGGAAAACCCTCGTCCAGATGACAGGTCCCTCCCAGCCTTCATGGTCTCTACCACACGAGGTTTTCTTCCTCGCATGGACCCCGTCGTCACATTGCCCAAGGAGTTTGACGCCCTCGAGTCTCTGCTCCAGCGCATGCCCGTAAGGACTCTATCAGGAGAGCCGGGCTTGCTCGCCCAGAACAAGCTGGGCGACGTCGTCGACAATGAGTTCCCCGACCTCACGGACGAGATGGACAGGTACAAGGAGGACTTGCCCATGATGAACGCCTTGTACCGCGATTACTCCTTCTTGGCGTCGGCTTACTTGCTGGAGCCTTGCCATGAGCGCTTCCTCAGAGGCGAGGACTACGGTTTGGGCAGACAGGTGCTGCCGAGGAACATTGCACGCCCTATCGCTCGCTGTGCTGACATGTAAGTCATTTGTTGCTGCTTCATCTCTTCAGATCTCTCCATCAGCTCTCTCACTCTCCGGCGCCAACATGTGGAACCTTTCTGCGCAGAATACTGACGTCCTTTTTTTTTCTTTTTTCTTTTTTTCTTCAAATCGCAAAGTGCTGGATTCTTACCTTTTATGGAGTACGCTGGCTCATATGCCCTGTACAACTACCGCCTCCAAGACCCATCTCGTGGCCTAGAGTATGACAACCTGCGTCTCATCCGCGCCTTTGAGCACGGTCTTGACCCGAGCTCTTCAGAGGCCGGCTTCGTTCTCGTGCACATTGACATGGTCAAGAACTCGGGCCCCCTCGTCGCCGGCACCGTCAAGTGTCTCGACATCGGGTCCGGCATCTCCACCCCCATCGGCACCGTGCAGGAGCGCACCACGTTCAACGAGGGCCTCTCCGGCATCCTCGGCGCCCTCAAGAAGATCAACGCCGTCATGGAGACCATGTGGGGCAAGTCCCGGCCTACCGAGTACACCAGTTTCCGCACCTTCATCTTCGGAATCACGTCCCAGAGCATGTTCCCCGACGGCGTCGTCTACGAGGGTCTCAACGACGGCAAGCCCGTGTCCTTCCGCGGCGAGAGCGGCGCCAACGACTCCATGGTCCCCCTGATGGACAACTTCCTCCAGGTTCCCATGCCGAACACCCCGCTGACCGAGATCCTCAACGACTTCCGCAAGTACAGGCCCAGCAACCACAGGGACTTCCTCCTCCACGTGAAGGAGGTGTCCGAGGCCAGCAACCTCCGGGGCTTCGCCCTCGCCCTGCATGCCGAGCCCGCCACCGACGAGGAGAGGCATCTCGTCCGCGAGTCTCGCAGCCTTTGGCTCCAGATCCTGGACCAGGTTCGCGACTTCCGCTGGCGCCACTGGTGCTTCGCCCGGGAGTACATCCTCAAGCGGACCTCCCACCCTACTGCCACTGGTGGCAGCCCCATCGTCACCTGGTTGCCCAACCAGCTCGAGGCCGTCCTGGCTGACATGGTCAACATCGATGCCCTCTCCCGCAAGGACGACGCTCGTGGCCTTGGCAAGACTTGCGAGGCCGTCATGGATGGAGCTCTGCGGCAGAGAGAGGCCCTGCGGAAGGAGGTGGACAAGTATTGCGCCGAGCGAGGTGTCTCACGGAAATAAAGCTACGCGCGTCTACTTTGAAAAAAAAAATTTCATCATTGCGAGTCAGAAAAAGTTGGAAGCATCACGAAAGCAAGGCCTAGATGACTCATTTCGAGGGTGGCTACACCCATGGCTAGGATAATCCTAATAAGACGGGAACAACGGAAGATTCGAGGTTTAGGGCTAGTGTCGAAATTCAACTTTAAAGGGCCAGGGTGCGATCTTGGTTTTCAAAGGTGATCTTGGTAACATTGCAAGAGATGCCGTATTCTTTTCACGATCTTCGTTTGGATAATGGGTTGTTATCTTCATCTTTATACGGCTGCTTTTTATTCTTCTTTTTAGTGCGTTCTCTTTGGGGTTTTCCTGTATTTCTTCTTTGATTCCGAGTCCACCTCCACTTCTTCTTCTTTCTGGACCTGACTCTACTAGACCTCGTTGCCAAAAACAGCATCGATCTATGAATGTGTTGGATGGAAGAGGGAAGAAAGTGTTATCACATGGACGTACGTAGTCACTTCCCATGGTTCCACTTAGTCCTCGACTATATAGCAGCCTTAAGTCTGCCTCCAAGATTAAGTCTGTAAATATGGTATTAAGCAATGCTTTCCCGCCCACGGAGCTGCTAGCCTTACGAGCCTAAGATTATATGTTAAAAGAGCTAGTATAAAATTTCTATTCGCTTAGGTCACCACCAAAATCATACGTAGCGGGGACGCTAACACAAGCGTATGTATCGGGCTTCAATGTAGAACAAGTGTCGCTAGCTTAGGGGTTTCACTTGGTAAATTTTGTGAGTGAGATGCCATAGGACTAGGCAATCAATCGTCTCTGTTGTAAACTCCGTTGTCATCAAGCAATTGTTCTGTTATTCCTTCGAGTTTCTTAATCCTGCTATTCTGTCTTAAAATGCGGTTTCCAGGGCATATCCCTCTTGATCTGGGACACGTCCCACGATTCCACAAGCTCGAAGCAATCTACACTTTTCGTCTTGCACGAGATAATCAGTGAGGAGTTATATTAAGCTAGGTGGGCTAGGGCGTGACAATGCCTATGCGGAAGCAATTGAACTTACAACACTAACTAATACTCGCATAATTAAAGTGTTCTATCCTTCTTTAGTATAAACTGGATCGGCACGCTATCACGGCTTGCCTAGGTGTTTAAACAGGGTGAAGGCCAAGATTCTTAGTCACTGCTACCTCGGGGTGGTGGCGTACATGTTTTAAACTCTAACCCCTCACATATAATTATTGTACTCCGCATGTGTAGCACGCACAAATTCCCAGGGTTTCGTCCCGTCTCTCCCGTCTCGCCGAAGATCGGAGAAGCGTCCGAGACCGGCACCGCAACCAGCGCTTATACGGATTACTAGCGCTTATTCACGCCGTCTCGGTCCCGGTCGTCCATGTGCATGACGAGCCGCCAACGACGTCCATCTAACCACCAAAAAAAACTGAGCAGACATTTGGACCTCCTCCACCATCACTATTCCAGACCACACGCACCGAAAAGTCAAAAAGTCAAAAAAAAAAAACCCCCCGCACCTCGCAATGTCTACCAGCACAGCACCCAACCCCCCACTCACGCGCGCCTCGGTCCAATCCGCCCACGCCCTCATCAAAGCGCACATCCACCGCACGCCGGTCCTCACCAACCGCACTCTCTCGGATCTGGCGTCCTCGCCGCGCGACCTGAAGGGCACGCGGTTCGAGGGCAGGAAGGCCGCGCGCCCGACGCTGCGACTGTGGTTCAAGTGCGAGAATCTGCAGCGCGCAGGGGCTTTCAAGGTCCGGGGGGCGTTTCACGCGCTGGAGAGGCTGATGATGGAGGAGGGATGGGTGGAGGGTGGGGGGAAGGAGAGGGGGGTTGTTACGCACAGTTCTGGTGAGGGGTTTTTTTTTTTCTTTTTCCTTCTTCCTTCTTCCTTTTTTTTAAAAAAAAAATTAGATAAAACCACCGTCGCGTACCCAGACGACTGACAGGAAAGCAGGGAACCACGCGCAGGCACTCGCGCTCGCGGCGCGCGAGAACAAGATCACGGCGCACGTCGTCATGCCTAGCATCTCGGTGGCGCAAAAGATGGCCGCGACAAGGGGGTACGGCGCGAGGGTGTACTTGAGCGGCAGCACGTCGGCGGAGCGGGAGGCGCTCGCCGACAAGGTCATGGGCGAGACGGGGGCGCGGCTGGTGTCGCCGCACGACGACCCGAACGTCATGCTCGGACAGGGCACCATGGGCCTGGAGTTCCAGGAGCAGGTGTCGGAGCAGGCGTCGGAGCAGGCGTCGGGGCTGACGGGCGGCGACGGCGGGGGCAGCGGCGGCCTCGACGGCATCGTGGCGCCGTGCGGCGGAGGAGGCATGCTGTCAGGCGTGGCGCTGTCGGCCGAGGGCACGGGCATCCGGGTGTTTGGCGCGGAGCCGAGCTACCAGGGGGCCGACGACGCCAAGAGGGGGTACTACGCGGGCGAGAGGGTGGAGAGGGTGTCGTCGCTGACGGTGGCGGACGGGCTGCGCACGCCGCTGGGGAGGTGGCCGTGGACGGTGATTTACGAGAGGCGGCTCGTGAGCGGCATGTACAGCGTCACCGAGGACGAGATCAGGGCGGCCATGAGGCTGGTTTGGGAGCGCATGAAGCTGGTGGTGGAGCCGAGTGCCTGTGTCGGGCTGGCCGTGGTCCTGTTCGACGAGGACTTCAGGCACATGGTGGAGAGGGAGGCCGGGGACGCGGGCTGGCATCTGGGCGTCGTGCTGAGCGGCGGCAACGTGGGTGTTGATGCCGTGGCGAGCATGTTTAAGCCCGACGGGCAGTCGACGGCCTCGGTTTAAACTTCAAACGCTTGATGCCGTCTCCTTCCGCCTTCGCATGGGCATGGTGAACCCCTCCCCGGCGGGGCTCCACACCATAACTATCGCTATGTGGCACGTGACTTAGGGCAAAGATATGTTCAGAAGGGATAATAAAGGTAAAGAAAAGGATTAAATTAAAGCTAATTTCTATTATATAAATAGAAGGTCTAAAGCTCCTTTTTTATAGAGAGAGTATTTATTATAAATCTTATATACTTCTTATTCTAAGATAGTATATTAATATAAGGTATATTTTAGCTTCCTTAATATAGTTATATATATATATTACTTATAATTAGTTAATTTACCTACTACTAGGTAACTTACTCCTTAATTAGTATTAAGGCTATTAAGACTACTAATTATTATATTAACTAGTAAATATATAGTATTTTATAGTAAGTAAATCTAATATAAAATTAAAGTAAGCTTTCTTATTTTTATACCTATACTTCTTTTTTATAAAGGCTTTTCTAACCTAATAATTATAGGCTTTCTTTTCTTACCTTTATAATATACTTTTTATTAACTATTTCTATATTTAATTAATATAAATCCTAATATAACTACTAAGGCTAAGGGGGAAGTATATCCCTAGTATAGTTTATTACCTTTTAAGTACTTAGCTTATTTATCTAGCTATTTAGCCCTAAATAACTATTTAAGCCTTAGTATAGCTTTTAATAATCTTTTCCCTCCCCTAGCTAGCTCTAAGTAGCTTATTAGTAAGTTATAATTTCCTATAAGGAAGCTAGAAAAGTATTCCTTATATATACCTTTATAAGCCTTATACCCTATTAGGGCCTAGGTAAGAGATAGTTATATAAGGTATAATTCTTTATAATCCTTATAAAAGTAACCTATATATACTAAGCTTCTCTTCCTTAACTAGTAAGTACTAACTTTATAGCCTAATATACCTATACCTTATAGTACTTTATAAGATATACCCTATAATAAGTATATTTAAGTAAGTCTTATAAGTAAGGGTAACTTAAGTTATTACTATAAGGTTAGGTCTAGATAATCTTAGAGATACTACTTATATAATATTAGTAATTATTATTATTAGCTTTTATATAATACTTATATTTCCCTTACTAAGTAAATATTATTAGCACTAGATAATAACTCTAAGGTAAGGTATTTCTAATTACTCTTTTCTTTACTTTTTTTCTTATACTTTATATAAATAGTAAATTAGTACTATAAGGTACTATAACTTTAATTAGAACTTATTATAAAGCTAGATTCTATATATAAAGAGATTATTACTCTAAGTAATAAGGCTATTACTATTACTAAGGGCTCTTTAGTAAAGGTTAATAAGAAAGTAACTATAGTAATAGTATATCTTAAGAAGGTTATTTACCTTCTTATATAAGTCTTATTACTTTCCTTTATTTAAACTAGTATTTATATATTTTTTTTTATATAGTAGTATTTTAGAGTTTATATTTTACTAATCCTATTTACTTTAGTAATA
>JFGX01000276.1:0-35981 GCA_000729855.1 Epichloe aotearoae | reverse complement strand
AACTTTATATAATTTCTAAATATATATATAACCTTTTAATACCTCCCCCCCCTAAGTCTTACCCTTAAAAGCTAGATAAAACTTAGGTAAATAGCTTATAAAAGTATAGTTTAAGAAATAGCTTATAGTCTTATTTATAGTATTATTATATATAAATTAAGCTATTAGAAGTAGCTTTAGCTATATTTATTAGTTTTTCTTAATAAAGTATTAAAGGTAATATTTAAGTACTTAGTTTATTCTCTTTATTTACTTATTAATTTAAAGGTAAAATACTATTAAAAGCCTTTACTTTATATATAATAAGTAACATATATTTAACTAAAATTAGCTTATAAAGACTAACCCTTAGTTAAATATAATACCCTTTAGTACTTTAAATTATAGCTTAATTTCCTTATAAAATAATTTTACTAATTTAGCTATATTAATTATAATTATTATAAGAAGGAAAATAAAGTACTTAGTAAATTAGTTTATAATTACTAGAATTATATTAGTTTTTTAGTTACTAAGCTATATAAATAGTAGTTTTATAATAAAATCTATTAATATTTTTACCTATAGTTACCTTAGTATTAGTAATAATTTAAGGGTCTTATATAAGTAATACTTCCTAGCTATTACTTACTAGTATACCTTATAACTAGATATATAGTTTAAAATAGCTTTACTTATTACTAGCTACTAAAAGTAATACTTTAATAGCTTAAAAGTATACTTAGTTTTAAAGTAACTTACTAGTAAATTATTATAGTATAGCTATAAAAGCTCTTATTATAAAATAAGCTTTTATAGAATAATTACCTAAGCTCATATATTAGAAAACCCCTTATACTATATAATTATAAACTAGCTTTTTTTTTCCTTTTTAGTAAGAAGTTAATCTTATTTTCTTACCTTTATAAATCTAAATCTTAGTCCTATACCTTTTATAGTAATTATACTAATAGTTTTCTTAGCCTAGATTAGTAAAGATTTAGTAATATAATAGCCCTCTAAACGTCTTATACTATTATAAAGGGCTTGGGCTTTGCCCAAGCATAAGCCGTACTACACGTAAGGGGGAGACTAATAGGGGCAGCTAGGGTACGAAAAGGGGGCTAACATAAGGCGGCTAGGGGGTATAAGGGGCACCGCTAGGGATAGCTTCCTGCCCTTTTCTTCTTCCTTTCTCAAGCTTCTCAATACCATATCAACGCCCTATCGCAGTTACCTAGGGGCCAGTCCATAACAACTATACTAATATCTTAGATATATATTACTTGTTCCTTAAAATTACCCTTATTTAGCTAACCTTTTACTAGATTTATAGTAGCTAACTAGCCTTTTACCTAGGTTACTTTTATCTTTATAAGTTTTAAAACTAGTACTATACTATAATTTCTTTAATATATTAGTATCTTTTTTTTTTATTACTTTAGTAATTACTAATTTCTTCTAAAGCTTTAGTAAAAGTACTTTATTTAATATAAGTTTACTCTTATAATTAAACTTTCTTAATAGTATATTTATAAGATTACTTTTACTTAGTTTATATTTAATTATAAAATAAAAAGACTAAAGAAATCTATACTAATATACTTATCTTTTATTTAACTTTTATTACTATGAGAATGTGAGAACAAGAGATAGCTAGGCAAGAGGTATAGGGGCATTCGTATATTGACTAAAGCTTACTAGGTCTAAGTGTGTTATGCGTGCGAGTCGCTAGCTTATAGCTAGTGGCTTACTAGTGTTATATAGACCTAGCCCTAGGACGTAGTATACCTATTAGGTAGTGCGCTAGTGCGCTAGTATTATAAGTAAGCCTTATAATTACCCCCTTACTTTTAGCTAGGCTTCTAAATAGCTTTTACTAGCTAGTATATAACTATTTACTAACTAGTAGCTATATTAAAATAATAATAAATAATAGGTAGTGCTTAAGTATAAATTTATCTTTAGTTCCTTATTATATTATATACTTTTTCCTTCTATAAATATAGTAAACTTTTCTTAAAATATTATTATACCTTTAGTTACTATAACTTTTCCCTTATTAATTACTATACCTTTATTATAAACACTAAGACTATTTACTTAAAGGAGTATAGTTATATATACTATTTATACACTAGGTATATAGACTTTAAGAAAAGCCCTCCTTTTAAGCCTAAACTCCTATAGATTAACTACTATTTTCCCTATAAAATATTTACTATTATTAAGGGGAAATACTTAAAGCGCTATCTTTAATATATAAAGTATAGTAATATATATAATATAGTAAGTACACTACTTTTCCTAAGTCTTTTAGTTCCTTATTACTAATATTTCCCTAGGTAATACCTATAATAAAAGGTAATTTCCTTAATCTCTTAGCTATCCTAGATTAGGTCTAGGGACTAATAGATACTCTTAGTAGTAAGGTTAAGGAGGACCCTAAAGACTATATATTTTTAGAAGTAACTTACTTTTACTTTACTAAGTATTATTTAAACCTAATCCTAGGTTTTAACCACACTAATATAGCTTACTATATTATATTTAGGCTAACTAGGGCTACTAAGGTCTACTAGGTCTATCTTTTCCTTGCGTATTTACTAGCTTTTTACTTATATTTTAGGGCAGGCTATATTAGTTTTATATAACTAATATATTATATCTTAATAGTAACTTCTAGTTATAATATTCCTAGGTCCTATCCTAGGGATAGTAAGTACTTTATTCTACTTTACTGCCTATTTACTAATCTTTCTATAGCTAAATTACTATAATCTTATTACTACCTAGAAGGCAAAGATAACTTTATGCTTATAGTCCTATAACCTAGGGTTTATACCTTAGGGCGTAGTAAAGCACTGCTTTTTCCTAGTAATATAGGAGGTAATTATAGGGGATAAGAATAAGGCTAAGTATCTTATTTATAGGGGCGCGGTTTTAATATATATAGGGGCTACTATAGAGGGGTTTCCCTTATTCCTCCCTTCCTTATAGGGATAATCTCTTTTATAATTTAGTAGGTAGTCTAAGATTATTTTAATTAGAGTATAATAGTAGCTAATAAGGCTAGGCCTTTTCTATAGTAGCTTTATACCTTATTACCTATAACTTACTTATATCTTACTATGCTTCTTACTTATTTTACTTTAATAAAAGGCCTAAATTATATATTAGGCACTTTCTATATTTTCTACTAGGACCTATTAGTTATATTTACTAGGCTAGCCCTTCTATTTTACTAGGTATTTATTACCTTTATATATCTTCCTATAGTTCTTAACTTCTTTAACTTTAAACTTATTATCTTTATCTTTAAGGTCTAGTATTAGTATTTCCTTATCTATAGCGTTTTCCTAGTAATTCTATAGCTCTAATAGGCTAATATAGAATATATTATATAGCTAGCTATATTTATTAGGTAGTACTAGTTAGTATACTTATTTGCCTACTATATTAAGTATTTAAAATAGCCTAATAAATCTAGGGGTTAGCTTCTATTTTACCTCTTTAAGCCTAATATTCTTTACTAATAGGAGTACTAAATCCCCTCTTTTTAGGGTTAGTAGCTAGTGCTATTAATTATAGTATTTTACCTATATTTTAGTAGCCCTTACCTAGTTATATTCTATCTTCTCCCTAACTTTATATAATTTCTAGATATATATAGAGCTTCTAATACCTTCCCCCCCTTAGTCTTGCCCTTAAGAGCTAGGTAAAACTTAGGTAAATAGCCTATAAGGGTGTAGTTTAGGGAGTAGCCTATAGTCCTATTTATAGTATTATTATATATAAATTAAGCTATTAGGAGTAGCTTTAGCTATATCTATTAGTTCTCCTTAATAAAGCAGTAAAGGTAGTGCTCTAGTACCTAATTTATTCTCTCTATTTACCTATTAGTTTAGGGGTAAAATACTATTAAAAGCCTTTACTTTATATATAATAGGTAGTATATATCTAACTAAAATTAGCTTATAAATACTAACCCTTTATTAGATATAATACCCTCTAGTGCTTTAAATTAGAGCTTAATTTCCTTATAAAATAATTTCACTAATTTAGCTATATTAATTATAGTAGCTATAGGGAGAAAAATAAAGTACTTAGTAAATTAGTCTATAATTACTAGGATTATATTAGTCTCTTAGTTACTAAGCTATATAGGTAGTAGCCCTATAATAAAATCTATTAAGATTTTTACCTATAGTTACCTTAGTATTAGTAATAATTTAAGGGTCCTATATAGGCAATACCTCCTAGCTACTACCTACTAGTATACCTTATAACTAGATATATAGTCTAAAATAGCTTTACTTATTACTAGCTACTAAAAGTAATACTTTAATAGCTTAAGAGTGTGCTTAGTCCTAAAGTAACCTACTAGCGGATTATTATAGTATAGCTATAGGAGCTCCTATTATAAGATAGGCTCCTATAGAATAACTACCTAGGCTTTATACATTAGGAGACCCCTTATATTACGTAACTATAGACTAGCTTTTCCCCTCCCTTTTACTTAGGAGTTAACCTTACCTTCTTACCTTTATAAATCTAGATCTTAGTCCTATGCCTTCTATAGTAGTTACACTAATAGTTTATTTAGCCTAGATTAGTAAGGATTTAGTAACTTAATAGCCCCCTAGATCTCTTATACTATACTAATATCTTAGATATATACTACCTTCTCCTTAAAATTACCCTTATCTAGCTAACCTTTTACTAGATTTATAGTAGCTAACTAGCTTTCTACCTAGGCTACTCTTACCTCTATAGATTCTAAGATTAGCGCTACACTATAACTTCTTTAATATATTAGTATCTCTTTTTTTACTACTCTAGTAGCTACTATTTTCTTCTAAAGCTCTAGTAGAAGTACCCTATTTAATATAAGTTTATCCTTATAATTAGACCTTCTTAATAGTGTATCTATAGGGTTACTCTTCCTTAGTCTATATTTAATTATAAAATAGAAAGGGTAAAGGAATATACACTAATATACTTACTTTCTATTTAACTTTTACTACCTTATAAAGATTTATAAGTTATAGTAGTCTAAAAGAACCTTTACTAGTATCTCTATACCTTTAATATAGTATTACTAGTATTTAAATAACTTTACTATAGTAAGTAACTCTTAATTAGCTATACTATAGTTATATTTAGTATCTATAAACTTCCTTAACTAAAAAGCTACTAGATACTAATAACCCTTATTATCCTACTAAGATAGGATTCCTACTATTATAAAGACTAAGTTATCTATCTTAATACACACTAGTTAACTTAGGTTATAATATTAAAGAAGAGGTGCTTACTAAAAGGTATCTTTTAGCTAGCTAAATACTAGCTACTTCTTTACTCTAAATATAAACCTCCTAGTCTAAATACTATTTTAACTACCTTTTATTAATATATAAAGAGGTATTACTATTCTAAAGTATTTATAGATAAACTATTAGTAAAAGTTATAAAATCTAAGGAAAAACTATATATCTTTAAAGCTTATAAGCTCCTTCTATTCCTAAATTATATTAACTCTATATATATCTATTAATATCCTATTAACTAATAGAATAAACCCTAGGAATTCTACTAACTCTTAGTAAAAGGAATACTTAGAAGGTTTTATATATAACTTTACTAACCTTATATGCTCTAAAACCTCCTTAATATATATAGTGTATTTCTCCTATATTTTAGGGAAGATAAGGATATTATCTAGATACACTATATAAATAGTATTAACTAGCCTATAAAGCGCTTTATAGATATAGCTTTAAAAGGTAGCTAGGGTATTAGTTAACCTAAAGGGTATTATAAGGTATTTATAGTGTCTATAGTGTGTATAAAATGCTATTTTCTATTTATTACCCTCTTTAATATAGATTTAGTAGTATATATCCTTAATATTAATTTTTAAGAAAAAATAGGCCCCTTAGTATTAGTTAAGGATCTTTAAAATTAGGGGAAAAGTATAGTAATTCTTCTATATTACCTTATTAAGTCCTTAGTAATCTATATATAGCTAGAGTATCCTATCCTTCTTTAGTATAAATAGGATAGGTATACCTATAGGGCTTTTAGAGAGTCTTATTAAGCCTTTTTTTAGGTTATTATTAATATACTTCTAAAGCTTTTTTAGTTTACTCTAGGAAAGAGAGTAGATTAACCTATATAGGGGTATAGCCCTAGGTATAAGGTTAATTATATAATTAGTTATCTTCCTTAATAGTAAGCTTCTTACCTTATCTAATATAAATATATCTTAGAACTTATATAATTCCTTTAGGATATTCTTAATAGTTCTATATACTTTTACCTTCTTCTTATCTTTAAGAGAGATAAACTTATTTTCTATAACTCCTATAATAGTATATATAATAGTCTTATTATATATTACCTTTATAAACTTATAGGGAGTTAGTAGTAAAAAGGCTACTTTTCTTTTCTTAAACTACTATTCTTATAAATATAAATAAAGGTAAATATATTCTTCTATAAGTATATATATTCTAATTAATATAGGGCTTCTCTTAACTCTTAAGTCCTTATTAATAGCTATATATAGTAGCTTAAGGTTTTTCTCTTTACCTCTTAAGTCTCTAATTATAATAAGTACCTTATAAATACTATACTAAGGGACTATAAAGGCCCTTATTACCTTAAGAATAGGTACTATAGCCTTAGCCTTATTAAGCTTATATATTTATATAAACTAGGTGCTAATAATATTAATCTTAGTACAATTATTAAGATTAGCTACTATTTTAATATCTTTATACCTATAAATAGTAACTAGTATATAAAATTAATACCTTACTAATACCTAGCTATTTAAGGTAAAGGTAAGGGTATTTACTTCTACCTTAGGAAGTTTCCCTAGCCTTCTTACTAGTCTTTCTTTAGCTTATTATAATTATAGAAAAGGTATTCTATACTACTATAGTTATAATACTACTTCTTATCCTAGGTTTTATTATTATTTAGGTAAGTAGCTAGGGTTTTCTCTTTATTCTTATCCTTTTAATCCTTATAGGGCCTATAGCCTTATAAGGAATTATATCTAGGATATTAAGAAGCTTTATATAAATCCTTATCTTCTAAGTTACTTAGCTTTTACTTATTCTTTAATATTACCTCCTAGAATTACTAGGTAAGTTATATAACCTCTTCTTAGGTTATTCTAGTAATAGATAAATATAGGTTAATATAGTCCTATAGGTTAGGGAGTAATTTTATAAAGAATATAAGGCTTAGGTTCTTTCTAGGGCTTTTTCTAGGTATTTCTCTAGTAAATCTAGGAAAATACTAAATTTAATAGGGCTCTAACCCTCTTATTACTTTATATTCTTTAGCTATATAGCTATTTATATATTATAGTTTATAGAGTCCTTAAGTAATATAAAGGTCTAGGCCTAGAACTTATCCTAGTTATCTTTAGGGTAATCCTAGCTATTAGCTAGTTATTCTTTAATATATTAGTTTTATCTTACCTAATAGTAAGTATATATATAATTAAGTATAAAGAGAATCTTTTAATTATTATACTAGTACTTTTTCTTTATCTCTTTAAAGGTATAGTTTAGGTTATTTAACTATATCTTACACTTCTATAGGTTTATAAGGTAGTAAAGGTTAGTAATATTCTAGACTTTAATCTCTTAGTTACTAAGGCTTTAGGGTATACTTGTTATGGACTAGCCCCTAGGCAACTGCAGTAGGGCGTCGATATAGTATTAAGAAACTTAAGGAAGGAAAGGGGAAAGGGCAAGTAGCTATCCCTAGTAGTGCCCCTTATACCTCCTAGCTACCTTCTGTCAGCCCCTTTTTCCTTACCCTAGCTACCTCTGCTAGTCCCCTCCTTGCGTGCAGTGTGGCTAATGCTTAGGCAAAGCCTAAGCCCTTTACAATACTAGCCTTTTAGCCTTTTTTACTTATTTTTCTTCTTTATTATACCCTTAGCTATAGTATTATTATTATTATTTAACTAATCTTAGTTAATATATAGTATTACTTTAGTAAATTAAGTAATTTTCCCTCTTATATTACCCTTAGATAACTAGTAAGAGAAGCTTTAAAATTATAAAAATAAGGAATAGCTAGGTAAGAGGTGTCTCTACGGTGTGTCACGATTCCAGCTACATGAGTTAAAACTATTCGCCATGCCTGTACATACGACCATACCTACCAGAAAGCTCGGGATCCCGTCCGCTCTCCCATAGATAAACTGGTAAGGGGCAGATTAGTAGTTGGTTCGGTGACGACCAGCGAACACCGGCTGTTGTATGTTTTTTTGCATTATGTACTAGCTTTTTTGTGGCAAATGAAGGTCGCTCACGGTAGCTCACTGTAACGTGTAACGCTTGCAATTCCTTTCTTTTCATTTTTACAACGCAACGCAACTATAATAAGTCTTTTAAAATGCCTATAGTTTGTGTCCCGCTTAAATCTGTGTCACTAAATGCGCATACCGCGTTAGTCCTAAAACGGAAGAAGTACCTTTCCACCTAATCCCCCTCTAAATATCTAGCTCTCTCTATATAGTAGCAAAAGCAAGCAGCTTTCTATATTATAGTTAATATCATAGGCATCATAAGCATTAACACTAGCTTCAAGCCGCGGTGGAATTACACGCCGTGGCCTCGGCGGGCAACGTAACACCCTAGCTAGCCTATATAAATATTAATACCTTTGAAAATATCGCACATATAAGGTGTGTGGAACGTTCATCCGAATTAGGACTAACGCGGTATGCGCATTTAGTGACCCCCTAAATCCTTCCGTTTTAGGACCAAGGGGGAATGCGCTTTCAAAAAAAGGAGGGATGCGCATTCAGAGATGCCATATCGCAGCTATATTAGTAGGGGTGCGCACTCCATTCATCTAGCGTAGCTGCGTGACAGTTTGTAACATACGGAGTGCACTCGGTAGCTTGTCAAACAGGTTTCCGCCTCCTAGATTCCAATGGCATTGTTTGGTGTCGCGCAGCCTCGCATCGACAAAGAGCGCGACCAATTCATCGAGGCGGTAGGCAAACGCGAAAACGAGATCCGGCAACTGGCCACCTCGCATCACCCAAATGCCCTGCCATGCACCTTGTTCCGCCTGCCAGGATCCAGCCAGCTCATGGCACGCGGGAGTTTCAATATCTGCTTCTTTGTACAATTCTGTACTGGCGAAAGATGGGTCGTTCGAATCCCCTTGCGACCGTGCCTGGCCATCTCCCCACGAAATAAACTGGAGAGCGAGATTGCTACTATGTCGTCAGCTGCCCCCCCCCCCTCCCCCTACATTCCCTCCTACATCCCTTGTGTGCTTTCTTGGCGTACTGACTGGTGCTAGGCTGATTGCCGAAAGGACATCGATTCCTGTTCCCAAGATCATTGCGTATTCGTTAACCGAAACATGCGATCCTTTGTCCACATATATCATTATGGAATACGTCGGCGGGGGGACTCTATCTTTGGAAAGGCTAAAGAATGCAACGGCTACACAAAGAGACAACTTATATAGGTCTCTAGCCAACGTCTATTTACAACTCAGACGGCTGGAATTCCCCGCCATCGGAAGGCTCGCTCCATGTACGAAGGGAGTTGGAGTTTGCCGAAGAGCCCTGACAATCGACGTGAATGGTCTCCAAATCGAGGGGCTAAACCCATTTGCCACGCAAGCGTCGTACCATGCAAAGGAAGATTCGCTACTTTCAGCAAATGACTACATCGCCATGAGGTTGCAAATCAGCTGGAACGCCTTTTTGAAAAGTCGGGATAACATTGAAATAGGCATGGCTGATAGTGTTCTTTATCACTTACATCTCTTCTGTAAACATGTCGAAGAGTGGAAAGATGCAGAGCTTGATCAGGGACCTTTTGTCTTGGCCCATGGTGACCTAGGACCGCAGAATCTCATAGTTGACGACAACTTGGAAATAACAGCCGTCATTGATTGGGAATGGAGCCGAGTAATACCCGTTCAACTTTTCAGTCCGCCACTATGGCTGACCTGTCGAAATAATCTCTACATCACGATGCACAATTCGTACAGGCGTTATCTAAGCACGGCGTTATTGCCATTCCTTGACGTCGTAAAGACACAAGAGCTAAGCACATTCGGTGAAACCCGACTTTTTGGGGAGTGGGCCTCCAGAAAGGATAATGGCGAGCCCCTCGTGGCTAATGCCTTGGAGAACTGGACTGATATCGACTGGTTTGCCTACCTGCATTTGAGTAAAAAGGACGAATCAACATTGGAACAAGATGTCAGATCCTTCATAGAAGCCGACCCGATCCGAGGCTTCATCACTCGAATGAAAGAAGACGATGCTGTTGCCTATAAGGAGGAGATGCAGCAGACTGGAGATGACAAGACGGGATACCCTCTTCCTGGACGTTCTGCTACAATTTCAGGGCTGGCTGGCTGGCTGTCTTTGAAGCACATGGGATTTTGGACCAGACCAACATTACCGGGCATTGCAGGGGCAAGTATTGTTTTATTGGGCGGACTGCTGTTGGCGAGAAGACGACTGGAAGTTATCCCCAACCTTGTAGCAAGTCTATCTCTTCCTGTATCACGCTTTGCCTCTGATTGAGCTCCTCGATCTTCTCCTTCAAGGCTTCGACCTCATCCTGGAGCTCAAGACTTGATATATATACATCTCGATTGGCTTTGGCCGCAGTTGACGAAGATTTCATTTGTTCAGCAACGCCTTCCTCCATTTGGCGTAACATATGGTCCATCTCCTGTTGCACTTGTTCAATTTTAGCTTGCAACATCTCTAGTTGACTCTTTTTTTGTTCCAATTCCTGAATGCGAGCGTGGCTTATTTTGTTCGACATGATGACTTTTCTCATGTAAAAAGAACTGTTAGCACCGTAATAAAGAGGGCTTGACAGGCAAGTGAGCCACATACTTGTTGACACGGTCAGGAGTTGATGGGCTACGGGATATTGAGAACCTTCAGGCCAAAAACAGGATGCGCACCCTGAGAAGGACCACGGCTGTGCACCTTTTTTAAAATATTCAACACGCGATAACGAACACCAAGTCGTGCGGGGTAAGCAGAATGGCTAATGCACGTTGGTCGTTCAGAACTGCCAACACTCAGCACTCCGGGGCTGGTTACTGATCGTCGGAAGCGAACGGGTAGTATCAGGGAAGCTCCTCGCGCGTGAGACTTTCTATTAGCCCATGATTTTCAACGGCTCAGGAAGGCCACTTTGAAGTCGACGGCCCGTCCGTGATCTGTTAGTCTGTGCCACTTGGTGGGAAGCTTCCTCAAGCTAGAATGCACTACATAGTGTTCTCCCGTCACAATTTGCAACTACGCCGTTTCACGGGACATCTGCGGGCGGGGGCGGGCCGACCCGTTGGTATCTTGTAGTAAGGGTTCCAGTCGTTTCACCGCGGGGATGCTCCGCGTCCTGCAGAAGAACTTGAGAAACAATTCATTTCAGAGACAACGCGAGGCAGGGTTCCGGCATCCTGGCCGGGCAGGAGTCGCAGGACTCACTGCTGACAGATTGGGAGATGCCGATGAATGGCCTCCGGCGGCTTCCCCCAGTTCCGTGCCACGTGGCCAAAAGAGCGGAGATGGTCCACCAATGGGATGGACTTGGTCTTCCGCCATCGGATCCGCTTCGCCTCCGCATTGGATAGGGCGCCATCCCTTTCCCCCGGGACCATTTTTCAACGACGGCAATGATATTAGACGAGCAGTTCAGTTCGGTTGATGACACAGGGGGCCACGCCAATCCAATGACGCCTCTTTCGTCAAACGCCATCGTCATAGTTGGGTAAGTCTCCGACTTGTTTTCACCCTTCAACGCTGAACATGTACTCTTGGTCAGCGCCGGCATAATCGGTCTTGACGTCGCCCTCGTTCTTGCCAAGAGAGGGTTCGGATGGCACATCACGGTTGTGGCGAAGCATCTGCCCGGCGACACGTCGCCTGCGTACACGTCTCCATGGTAAGACGCTTGGCCTCGCTCCCTTTCATCTTCTTTCCTCTTGTTGTTGAGCTGTGCTGAGGGTCAACTGCTATCATCTTGCTGAAGGGCTGGGTGTAATTTCTCGTGCATATCCGGCAGCGACAAAAATGCCCTTCGATGGGACAAGATGGGCTATGCTCATCTCACAGATCTAGCGACACATGCTGAGAAGGACTCATTTGTTTCTCGAACGGAATCCGTGGAGTATTGGGAAGCAGACGCTCCGCAGGGCAAGATCAAGGCCATCGCAGAGTACCTGGAAGACGTAAGCCGTCCGTCCGTCAAGACCATTCACTCTCTTCCCCATCGCGAGCACCTCTGGCAAGCACCTCTGACCAGGAGCAGTTCAGAGTCATACCGCAGGAAGAGCTACCCAGGGGGGTTGAATACGGCATCTCCTGCACGATGGTTACCATCAAC
The DNA here is from genome assembly GCA_000729855.1 of Epichloe aotearoae. NCBI lineage: Eukaryota > Fungi > Ascomycota > Sordariomycetes > Hypocreales > Clavicipitaceae > Epichloe > Epichloe aotearoae. Next base: position 23,592 of record JFGX01000276.1, on the reverse strand, counting down.
GCCCCCAAGCACCTCGTGTATCTTCACAACTTGCTGAAAGACCAGTATGGGGTTCATTTCATTCGCCGACAGGTTCCAAGCATCCACGCTGCACGGCTCTCATCACAGACCAAGATCGTCTTCAATTGCACGGGCAACGCAGCTAGAACGTTGGCAGGAGTGGAAGATGGCAAATGTTATCCTACGCGAGGGCAAGTCGTTGTTGCGAGAGCCCCCGAGGCGACGAGAAATGTGATGCGCCATGGCCGCGATGAGGAGACTTACGTTATTCCGCGGCCCCAATCGAACGGCAACGTCATACTGGGAGGCTACATGCAGAAAGGAAACAGGTAATGTCGAATCCGCTCCATACACGTCCATACACGGCACAAGCAAGCTTCAAAGGTGTTGACCGCAACTGTACCCGTGAGCAGCGACCCCTCGACATACGGCCACGAGACGGAGTCGATATTGAGTCGGACGCGGGCGCTGTGCCCCCGCGAGCTTCGTGACGGCCCCTGCGAAGTCCTGGCCGTGTTCTCGGGCGCGAGACCTTCGCGGGAAGGCGGCGCACGAGTCGAGCGAGACGGGCTGCCGACCTGGGGCCCGGATTGTGCGCTTGTTCACAATTACGGTGCCGGTGGCACGGGATTCCAGGCTGGCTACGGCATGGCACTGGATGCAGTGTCGACGGTGGATGATGTTCTGGCTGCGGTGGGCAAAGATGACGAACCGATGGAAAATGTGCAAAATGTAGTCTAGTGAGGTCTAGTCCTTTTCCCCACCGCATGCATGCACTTATGTCTGTCTCCTCTCGAGTCCTCCGCTCTCCCCTCTCCCCTCTTCTTCCCTCTCCCCCGCGATAACATCACCGGGCCTCGAAACCGCAGCACTCGTCACCATGTCGCCGTCCAGCTCCGCCCCCAGCCGCAGACCGGATCTGTTCGAATTCCCCTCCAGAAGGAGCGTCGTCCACAGCATCCAAGGAATCGTCGCATGCACACAGCCGCTTGCTGCGAAATGTGGCCTCCAAGTGTTGCGGGCCGGAGGCAACGCAGCTGTATGTCGATTGAACTGAACCATGCCCACGACTTTGTAGTTTCAGACAATCTTTTTCCTTCTCAACAAGGAATGCGCTGACATGACATTGGAGTAGGATGCCGCCGTGGCAGTTGGTATGTCAGCCATGTCATTCATTGTCCAACGTCCACCATGCTGCCATGGTCTAATGAGCGAATCGTTCAGCCGCCGGCCTCAACATGACAGAGCCGTGTTCCACAGGAATCGGCGGCGACATGTTCATGCTGTTCTGGGACGCCTCGGACAAGCAGGTGAAGGCCATGAACGGCTCCGGCCGCGCAGGACACAAATGCACGCTTGGCGCCGTTCGCAAGGGCCTCGGCGTCCCGGACGAGAAGAGCGACGCGAGGATCCCGCTGACGAGCGCCCACTCCGTCACCGTGCCGGGTGCAGCAGCAGGGTGGGTTGATGCCGTGGAGAGATTTGGCAGCGGCAGAGTCGACCTGCGGCGTATTCTCGCCCCTGCCATCGAGCTTGGCGAGGGAGGCTTCCCCGTGTCCGAGGTAGCTGCCCATGCGGTATGTCGTCCCAAGCATCTCACCACACCGCGGGCTCTCTCGTTTTCGTCATGGATGGAACGATATTGTCGTCGAGAAGAATTGACACAGGATTGACAAACTTGAAACAACCTGACGCGCACAGTGGGGTGTCTCCGAGGCCCGTTTCCGAGCAGCATCTCCCAATTTCGCCGAAATGCTAAAGACCGACCCCAGCGCAGAGGGGGGCGTCCGGGCACCTCGTGTCGGCGAAATCATGAAGAATCCCACGCTGGCCAGGACGTTCCGGACCCTCGCCGAAGAGGGCAAGGGGGGCTTTTACACGGGGCGTGTCGCCGAGGAGCTCGTCAGCGTCGTGCAGTCTCTCGGAGGTCTGTTGGAGCTTGAAGACCTGAAACACCACCTAGATGTGGGCAGCGAGCCGGTCGAGCCCATCTCGCTCGAGTTCCAAGGCCAACAAGGCACCGGTCCCGAGGGCGGCGTGAGGCTGTGGGAGCACCCTCCCAACGGCCAGGGAATCATCGCGCTGATGGCCCTCGGCATCATCCAGGAGCTCGAGAAGCAAGGCAAGATCCCGACATTCAAGCCCCAGGACTTCAACTCGACGCCGTATCTGCATGCCATTATCGAGGCGCTGAGGCTGGCCTTTGCGGACGCCAGTTGGTTCGTGGCGGATCCCAGCGTCGCCAAGGTCCCCGTCCAGGGCCTCATCTCAGAAAACTATCTTGCCGAGCGGGCGAGGCTCTTCGATCCTGTCAAGGCCGCCCAGCTGCATGAGCATGAGCATGGTGATCCTCCCTTTGCATCCCCGGCCCTGTCCAGCAGTGACACGGTGTACTTTACCGTGTCGGACGCACAGGGCAACGCCGCATCATTCATCAACTCAAACTACGCCGGGTTCGGGACGAGCATCGTTGCCAAGGGCTGCGGGTTCACGCTGCAAAACAGGGGGGCAAACTTTTCTCTGAGCGAGAAGCATCCGAACAGGATCGAGCCAAGGAAGAGACCGTACCACACCATCATCCCTGGCATGGTGACGAACCTGAGCGATGGCTCTCTGCACTCTTCGTTCGGTGTCATGGGAGGTTTCATGCAGCCCCAGGGCCATGTTCAGGTTCTTCTCGGCCAACTCGTCGGCCGGTTGGATCCCCAGCAGGCTCTGGACGCTCCCAGAGTTTGCATCGGCAGCGGAATACCCGAAAGCGGAGAGGCCGCTGACTGGGCCGTAAACGTCGAAGACGGCATGCCCCAGGAAACCATCCAGGGGCTGAAGGAGCTGGGACACAGAGTCAACGTGGTAAGCGGCGCAGCACGCGGATTATTCGGCAGAGGCCAGGTAATCAGACGCATTGTCGATCCCGTCGAGAAGATGCCCGTCTGGTCGGCGGGGAGTGATATGAGAGCAGACGGCGCCGCGTACCCGTTGTAACTGTAACTTGGTAACGCCCATATGGCCGCAGATAAATCGCATGCAATGGACACGTCAAGAATTGAATAATCACCTATCAAATTAATTTTTTTTTTTTTTTTTTGCGCTGCCGCGGTATCGTATCATCCGCAGTTTCCTGCACTCCCGCGTTATCGTACATGTGCCCCCCCAAAGGCTCCCATCACATGGTCAAAAACAACATCCCCGCCTCCCCCAACTCCCGTCATCTACGCATCGCCCTCCATGACAACAACGTTCCTGTCTTCAAAGAACTTGGCCAGCTCTCCGTTGGTGTGCATCGTCCGCAGGATATCGCACCCGCCCACGAACTCCCTGTCCACGTACAGCTGAGGAATGGTCGGCCAATCGGAATACTCCTTGATGCCCTCGCGCAGCTCCGAGTCCTCGAGGACGTTGAAGGCCGCGAACTTGGCGGGGTTGACGCCCTGCATGCCGAGGATCTTGATGACGGTGGCCGAGAAGCCGCACTGGGGCATCTCGGGCGTCCCCTTCATGAAGAGCACGACCGGCGCCGAGGCGACGGCCCTGTCGATGGCCGATCGGGTCTCGTTGGAGATGAGGCGGATCGGAAAGGGCGAGAGGGGCCCGACGACGGGAGCTCGCGGTCGGGACGGGGAGATTGGTGCGCGAACAGCCGCTGCTGCTGGTCGGGCGGCGTGCCGGAGAGTCTGGCAGGGGGGAAGTTTTGTCAGCTCGGCGCCGGGTAGGGAGAGAGCTACATTCATTGACGGTGGCACGTACGGGGGCTATGCTTCTGGGGAACATGGCTGCTTCTTGGGGTGGTGAGGACGCGAAGAAGGTGGTCAACTTGGTGGGCGAATGAGACGGGATTCCGTGATGTAATGAGAGGAGAGGATGGTTAGTTTGGCTGGCCAATCATTAGTGTCGCAAACCGAATACAGCTGGCCCACTGATGAATGGAGGGGTTCAGCATGGCTCAGAGTTAATCGTGCCACGCCCCACTTCTTTTGGTTATCGCGTTGCCTCTAACCACGATTAATACGGGTAACAAGTTACAACAACTGCAGGACGCCTTCTACATGTGAGCAAGTCATGCAATGGATCACTTTGGTCGTGGGGAAACTCTAGGGTCTGTCCAATTTTTATTTTTATTTTTCAAGTTTTTCAACTGAAGAATATCACGTGGGCCTCGCCGTCGTCAAAACATCAAATCCAGCCCATCGACTTGCTTCGCCCGCGTTTCTCATCTCCATCTCATCGTGTTCGCTCAACGCACCCCTTCCTACAACCTCACTCATAATGCTGCACGCATCACGAAGCGGCCCCGACCCGCAAGCCGATCTGCAGACCTCGGCAGCCGGCAATGTGTCGCTGGCGCGCGACGACGGCAAAAAGCACCTGCTCCTCGCGGTGAGCGGCTCCGTGGCCACCATCAAGATTGCCAACATCATCGGCGGGCTGGCCTACCACTGCAACCTCTCGATCCGCCTCGTGCTCACCGCGTCGGCCGAGCACTTCCTGGGGGGCCAGGCCGAGGAGCAGCCCACCCTGGCCGAAGTCCGTCGCCTCCCCAACGTGGACGGCATCTACACCGATGCCGCCGAGTGGACTCGCCCATGGATCCGCGGCGCCCCCATCCTGCACATTGAGCTGCGCAGGTGGGCGCACCTCCTCATGATCGTGCCCCTCAGCGCAAATACCATGGCCAAGATGGTGGCTGGCGTGTGCGACAACCTGCTGCTGTGCGTCGTCAGGGCGTGGGACCACGACGGGTCCATCGACGGCGCGAGGAAGAAGATTGTCGTCGCTCCCGCCATGAACACGGCCATGTGGAGGCACCCGTTGACGGCCAAGCACATCAAAACTCTGGAGGAGGACTGGGGTGGCCGTGATGGATGGGTCGAGGTTCTACGGCCGGTGTCCAAGGAGCTTGCGTGCAATGATGTTGGCGAGGGCGCCATGGTCGAGTGGCAGGAGATTGTGAGCGTGGCGGAAGAGAGGCTGAGAGAGGCTCGGGCTGGAGAAGACGGCACAGGTTAGATGATGAGCCATTTTGTGTGGGAGATTCCCCCCCCCTTTTTTTCCCCCAAGTTGTCGCTTGTTCGTACTCGCTGCAGTGGCAGCTGTCTGGCAGCTGTCTGGCAATTTTGTCACTTGGCCCGGGCAGCTGTACACACACGTACTGCCTTGGCCCCATCCATCAATCTTTGCCCACCCGGGGTTGTGGTTGTCTTTGGAGACCGTCCAGAAAGTCTACGCAGAAACAACAATGTCTCGAGCCAATGCCAGCCATCATGCCGTCTCCTTCGAACCATCATCCCCCCGAGGCTTCGTCCTCCACGGCCGCTGAAAAGGCAATCTCGAGTCTGCGTGCCCGGCTTCGCAGCGAGGACATGGTGCCTTGCCAAGAATCCGCCCTCGCGACAAACGACCAACAGAACCACGTACACGCAAAACTTGAAGCCAGATTCTCCAAGATTTTCGAAGCCCAAGCTGATCAGCTCGATTCGAGCACCGATACGACATTGGCCAATCTCTCCGGTAGATCTGAACCCCCCCCCCCCCCCTCAAGGGGGAAACCCTAACCTAAAAATTTTAATTCCCAACTCTTCCTCCAGCAACGTTTGCTCTCTACGGCCAAGAAATCTACAAAACTTCTCTCAAGGCCGTCGAGTCAGCCTATGAAACCACCTCGGCCAGCATTTCAAACTTCCACACCCAAGCCGCGAGCGCATCGACCCACACGAGGCATCTGCACGACAACATTTCGTACCCTCTATCCGCCACACTTTGCCATTCCACGAGTTTCCCCAGTGCAAGCATAGGGAGACATGTCCGTGCTCTGAACAAGAAACTTTCCGCCGCCGAGGCGGAATTGAGTAGATTGAACGAAGAATGGAAGAGGTGCGCGGAAGAGGAGGCCATGGTCTTGGCCGAGCGCGTGGTCGGCGCCGACGGTGGGGCAAAGAAGAAGATGGACGAGCTGGTCGAGAGCATAGAGGATATCGTAAGAACCAGAGGGGATGAGATCGACGAGCTGGATCAGGTATGTTGGAGCTTGAAGAACTTGCGCGCGAAGCGTCACTGACTAGAGAAGGAATACCGAGACTTGTTGTGGGCCGAGTCGAATCGTATGATGCAGGCCATGATGGCGGATTGAAACAGACCAAGATTGGACGGCAGGGGGTTGCAAAGCTGCGTTGGTTGTATTGTTATATAAATGGTTCGCTAGAACTAAGTGATTGATGCGAACCGGCCTTCACCATAGTTTCCAAATCAAGTACCCATGGAGATCCCCCTATTCTACGGTTAGACGTGAGGGAAAAAAAAACCCCATGTTTCCAAGTAGTTTCTGTAATGTTGCATCGATCGCAATTCCTTCCCTCCATGCTATGCAAGACCGTTTCTTCCAGTCTACCACAGATATCATCTATTTCGCCCTGAACTCCAGTTTAATGATGTGGTGATGAGAAGTCGCTCAACGTTCATCCTGAAGACGTTCCATTTGTATCAAAGCCAGATAACCATTGGAAATATGAAAAAGAAAAAAAAAATCTTCTTTTGCGCACCAAGATGGGAAAGCAAGCATGCAAGTGGTGAATCGCTTCACACTTTCTTCTTTTCCTGTATACAGTGTTGAGGGGAAGAGATAAGCATGCGGCATCTCGGCGCGGCATTACGCAAACAAGTCGCAGCCAAATTTACTGCTCCTTCTCGGGAATGATGACACCCCACTCGTGCTGCTCGCGGCCATACATGATGTCGCCGATCCAAGTCTTGACCTTGGTCGTGATTTCGCCGGCTTTGCCCTCGGGGCCCATGGGGATATTGATGTCCTTGCCGCGGTGGTGGATTTGCGAAACAGGGCAGACAAAGTACTTCAGACCATATTAGCATCGATTCTCTGTCCAGGGGGAACATTTTTTTTTTTTTTTTGACAAGGGACTAAACTCTGCTCAAAGGTGGAGGGAGAGATGACAGATGATGCAACTTACAGCAGTGCCAGCGGCAAAGGACTCGAGAACGCGGCCTTCAGCATCAGCCTCGACTAGCTCATCGATGGTGTACCTGCGCTCCGTGACCTCGATCTCGCCGGCCAGTCTCTGGCGCACAACATCCAGGCAGCTGCGGCGGGTGACACCATCCAAGATCAGCTTGTCATCCAGAGGTGCAGTGATGAGCTCCTTCTTGCCATCCTTGCGCTTCCAGATGATGAAGAAGTTGGAAGCACCGGCCTCGGTACACTCGCCCTGCTGGCCATACAGCCAGAGAATCTGGTGGAATCCGCGGCGACGAGCATCTTGCGTGGCCATGAGGGAAGGGCCATAATTGGCTCCAACCTTGGCATAGCCGAATCCACCAACCCAGGCACGAACCATGTCCTCGGGAGAAGTGTGCAGTCTCATGCCGCCGGGCGGAGAGTCCATGCGAGGCATGAAGGTGACAATGATGTAAAGCATGGCCTCCTTGGGAGCCTGAACACCCAGCTGGGACTGAGTACCGATAAGCGTAGGTCGGATGTAGAGGAAGTTGCCAGACTGGTCCTTGGGTAGCCAGCGGGGACCGTCGACCGCAAGAAGAGACATGATGAGCTTCTCCAGCTCCGGAGGGTCGAAGAGAGGAAGGGAGATGCGGCTGGCAGACATGAGCATACGTGCGCAGTTGCGATCGGGGCGGAACACTCGCAGCTTGCCGTCGTATCCGCGGAAGACCTTGAGGCCCTCGAAACACTCGGTGGCGTAGTGCAGGCAAGAGGCGGTGGGCATGAGGGACAGAGGGCCGTAGGGCTTCAGCTCAGGTACTCCCCATCCGGTCGAAGCCTTCCAGGTTGCCGTGACCATGTGGTCAGTGGCAACAGTCTCGTCGCCAGAGTTGGCGACGGCCTCGTCGGGGACAGTGCGAGGCTTCTCGGTCAATGTGTAGGTAAGCTTGGAGGCATCGAGAGGAGCAGGCGTGGTATTGCCATTGGAGACGTGAGGAGCGGCAGCTTCTTTGCGCTGGATGGCCGAGGCAGTCAGGTTGACATCCTGGTGAGGGACAGCAGAGGGGGCCATGTCGTCGTTCTGAGGGGGGTTGTTAAGGGGTTGTACTTTTGGTGGACGAGAGACGGGAGTGTGGTGGTTTAAGTGTATTTTCGTTATGGTGGACCTCCGGCTACGGCGATCTGGAATGTGTCAGCACGAAAACGCCAAATTACCCCTTTGGGCACAATTACGGTCTTGGCAGGCCTCTCATTCGGGCGGAATGCTTACCAGAGTCTCAATGCTGTAGTGTGATGAGGGGAGGAGAAGGAGAAGGAGGAAATAAGTGCGAGTCAAAAGATTGGGGGGGGCAGAGAGGGCAGAAGGAAGAAGGAAGAAAGAAGTCAAGGGATCCGTCGCTTATTATTATTAGTATGTATTATTGCCATGCCTCAATGTCATCAGCGGCGACGTTGAAGGCAGTTTTCTTTCCTCCTTTCTCTTTTTTTTGTTCTTTTTTCTTTCCCTCTTGTAGCCTTGTCGTCGTCTTCTCTGCTCGTCCGTCACGTCACGCACGGAATGGGCTTTGCGCAGGTCTCCGATCCGTATGTAATGGCCAGACTGCAGACTGCAGACTGCCCTTGTCTGCCCCTCCATTTCCACATCGTTGGCAGCTGCCAGGTGTAGACAGGTGCCCCGGCCGCGCGTGCTCGGCAAACCCACCCGTACAGCCGTTTGTCGAGACGCTGGAGACGCTGGCTCAATCGGGAAAACAAAAAAAAAGTGACCAGGTGACTCGAGCAAAAACCCAATGGCGGGTCGAGTCGTGGAGCTGATCAGTGACTCATGAGTCCACACCTCCGACGCCTGCCGCTCCTGAGTCCTGACTGCGTTTCTCTTCCGCGCCGTCGACTCGGCTCAACGACGAGGTTCCGCCACAGATGTTGGCGGAACGTCACCGTGAAAGGCTTATCGGTAAACCGGGAACCACGACGTCGTGCCGTTCCTCCAACACATCACCCTTCCTTCTTGGCTACGGGGGCAGACAATCGTTACTTGTCGGTGTGACTGTACTGTGCGATCCGCCGCGGATAGCCGCGAACGAACTGTCCACGACAATGCGGCGCGGTGGGTCCGTTCATAACGAAAGCCAACAACAAGCTGTGACATGGAGGCCGATTGACAAACTGGAACACTCAAGCAGAGTCTCTCGACATTGCTTTCCTAGAAACTACCACAGGGTAGTCGTCCCGTTCATCCATCCATACGACTACTCCAAATTATTTGTATCCATCGCCAGGTTTCGCGCTTCGATATAGCAATGAAACCAACCACTTTATCGAGCTGCGCCAGTTTTATGTCAAGAGTCTCGCCAAATCTAAACAAGGGCGGCCTGTCCCTCTGAGTGCAACAAAACAACTCTTGTGCAAATGCGTGTCTTGCGGTATAGGGTATATAGTGTGCTAGTAGCACCTGATACCTGTCGTATAACTTTATGACGTGCTCGTAGCCGCATCATTCCGTACAGCCTCCCTGTCGCGCTGTTCCGCCTCCAACATCTCTCGCTGTCGTGCTGCAGCCTCTACCTCAGCCTTGACCCCCTTGGCGCGCTGTCGCGCTTCGTATCTGTCTCTGCTCCTCAAGATGCGCTGCACGATTTCGCCAGCATTTACTTCGGCAAACGCGTGCTTGCCGATCTCACGGTAGATGCCCATTTCCCTGGGTGCAGAATATGGGTCATATGTGAGTGGCATGAAAGCGGTCGGTCCGTGGTAAATAGCATCGGGAACGCCCCACGGTAAAGATTGCAGGTAAGACTTGGTCGGTGTGAATGGAGCGCCAAACACCACAGCATTGATGTACTACGAGGTTAGCGAATAACGGCGTCAGCTTGAATGCTGTGGCTTCTGAAGTAGGCTTCAATTTGCATGCATCGCGGATATCATGTGGACGGACCAGAGGGAACGAATGGAATGACGCACCTTGCACTGCAGGACGCATAGTCCACGCTCGTAAATGTTCATGATCGGATAGTTGACACCTTTCCACTGGTTGATGACTTCGTCGTCATGCACTCCGACAACAACATAAGCTGGCCGGTAGTCTTTGCCGCACTCGTTGGCGCGTTTGCTCTTGGCCTCTTCCGAGAACCAGCCCGAGTTGCGTGCCAGCTCATTCTCTTCGACAATGACTTTTCGGAGAAATTCGATATGGCCACTGCAGAACAAGTCGTATCCTCCGTCAACATACACAATTCGTTGCCCTGGCTTGGGACCACCTGCAGTAAGCAGGTTCTCAAAGTTCCCCGTAGTCTCTTCTGTGTGCTCTGCTTTTGCCTGAGTTGAAGCGTTCCAGAACCATACATCAGCACCAGGAGCCTTTGCAGTCTCGTCGGTGGCATATAATCGCAAACGCTCCAACATGGCCTCCCCCTGTGCCTTGCGCTCTTCTGGGCTACCATATCCCTCTTTTCCAGCCAGCATTTTCTGCAGAGAGAAGATGAAGTGTGTCTTGGTGCACAAAAGCATGCGGCCGACAAGATCGGTGGTTGAGATTCCAGGTGAGCGCTTAACTACCTTGAATCGACCAGCTTGCTTGACGAATCGGTAACAGTCATTTCCATCGACATCCGATGTTATATCGTCACCATGGACAACGTATTTACAACCATAATGTGATATGAAGTCGAGGTCGGTGACATATGGTGCATGGCCAATGGATTTTGTCACCCATCGGCAGGCATCAGAAGCAGCCAATCTGATGAGAGTCAGCAAATAGCACTCTATGAGAGACAGAGATGAGAGAAAAGAAGGGACCGCCCTGACCGCTCGTCCAAGTTCATGACGGTTGGGCCCTTGTTGGCCAAGATGTCTTCATCAGAGTGAACTCCAACATAGAGTTCATCACCTAGCTGACGAGCCTGGACCATGGCTCCGGCGTGTCCTGGAAGACGAAATAAGCCCCCCACCAAAAGCAGCATGTAGTTCATTTTCGACATACCATGATGAAAGAAGTCCCAACATCCATCAACCCAAATGCGGCCATCGAGGAGTTCAGGAGCAGGGTCTCCCTGGAGCAGCCCCTCTCTCGACGCAGAAGTCATTGTGGGGGTTGTAACTTGTGTGCGAAAGACAAGGCTGGTGTAGGTAGTAGGTAGTAGGTAGTAGGTACTGTCGGAAGACGACACGGTTGACAAGAATTACTGAGCGCGTCGCAAGATTTCGTGACGGGGAAAGTTGGAATAAGTGTCGGGATACAATAGAAAAATCACATGTGAGGCTATGGTCTATGGTTAACCCGTTTGTCGCGGGGCGGAAAATTGGTGGCACTCAAACGCTAAAACGCCGGTCGCTGGTTGGCCCAGGGAAGATGAACTGGAAGGTGAAGTGGGTTGTTGCTTCCATACTCAAAGGGATCTGTTCGAAGAAAAAGCCTCACACTCACTCATGGCATTTCCAGTCGCCAGGTGGACAGAATTTCCCACGCACGTTGCGCGCGTCCATTGGCGTGCGCCGTGGAGCTGCGTGGCGTGCGAGCCGACGATGGTGACATCAGCCATCAAGGCCAACAGACTGGCGCTATCTATTACTGTGCGGCGTTTTCGATCCTAAACACCGGGGACCGAGTTTTCCACGTCTTGCATCGTGGCCATCAACGTCAGAAAAGCGCTGCAAAGGTCACAATGAAGGCCTCCTCACTCCAGGCATTGCTTGGCCTTGCACCACCAGTCATGGGTCATTGGAACCAGGCGGAGGATAAGGCGATCCAGTACACATCCGTGGGAGGCTACTTTCTTCAAGATGACCCGAATACGAATCCAAGTGGCTTTGATTATGTATGTCAGCCCAGTTGATCCGCAGCGGCACATCTCGAATGTCGACATGTATATGAAACGGTCACAATGTCCGTTCCAAAAAAAAAAACCATAAACTCACATTGCATTGCAGGCTGAACACAACTTCGGGCTGATGGAGCGAAAATACCCCACTGATGCCACATTTGATCCTCAAAACGTCAAGTCACAATGGGAACGATTGAATAGATGGGTTTACGATTTAAACAATAATTGCCAAAGGAGGGAAGATGTCCGGTACAAGGTACTGTTCTTCGGGCGTCATGGCCAAGGCTATCACAACGTGGCAGAGACTTTCTACGGCACCCCCGCTTGGAACGTAATTTGGCCCCTTTCCTAACAATTTGTCACTGACGAAGGAAGAATGCACGACGTTTGTCCAAGAAAATCTCGCTGACTCGAGCGGCCACCGTTGCTTTCGCATGCAGTGTTACTGGGCTGAATTGGAAGGCAATGGCACCATCACCTGGGCTGATGCGCTCTTAACACCGGTTGGGTTCGGAGAGTCCGAAAAGGCCAAAGCTTTCTACGAGACGCTGTATGAGCAACAGAACATGCCTCACTTTGAGAGCTATTACAGTTCTCCGCTCAAGCGATGCATTCAGACAGCCAACTCGACCTTTGCATCTTTGAAGATGCCACCTGAACGCCCATTTGTGCCTACTATCAAGGAACTGTTCCGCGAGGACATCAGTATACACACGTGCGATCGCCGCTCCACCAAGTCTGAACTCGAGAAATTTGTACCTGGGTGGGAATTTGAGCCGGATTTCACCGAAAAGGACGGCTTGTGGGAGGGCGACAAGGGCGAGACACAAGAGCACCAGATTGCCCGCAGCAAGGCGGTACTTGACGACGTTTTCACCAATGATGAATCGACTTGGATCAGCGTGACGAGCCATTCTGGAGAAATCGGCGATCTTCTCAAGGCATTGAATCACCGCCCCTTCAGTTTATCAACTGGTCAAATCGTCCCTGTCCTCGTCAAAGCCGAGTTGCTCCGGCTAGTGCCTACTACCGCATTCACCGGATTTACTCCAGAGGCAACGTGCAATCAGCCACCGGTGACAAGTCTACCTGATGAAGGATGTGTGTGCTCTACTACAGGCTCTATTCCATCTCCGACACTTGGAGGGCGGGGCTTGAGAAGAAGGAATTCATTGTGAATTCATTGCGAATTCATTGCGAGTAGGGAGAATTCGGACCTCGATGTGCGATAGTGTCACAGATGAGTCAGTTACGCCTCAATGGGGAGGAAGAAGATGGTTGCGTATAATTTTCAATGACGGATCTCGAAACTGGCAATATCAAGCTGTGCATGTACTTCAAGCCTTGGATCGAGGATCAAAGCTGCCGTGTAGATGTAATGGCTGCGCGTAGATTAGGAAAGGAGCAAGAAAGATATTGGCCTTGTAAGTAAAAAGCGCCTGCAGGACCAGGACCGCCAATAGCACGGCACGCACACAGCCCCCAGGCGCTTCGGAGTGGCGTCCAGCGGACCAGTGCTAGGCGAGCAGCCGCCGCCACCTGCGACAGCATCGACCTCCAGACCCTTCAATCCACATCTCGATTTATTGCCATCATCACCGCCCCGTGACGTTTTCATTGGCAAGACACGACAAGGCGAGGTTCGCGACGGCAGCGACGACCGGCGACGATAAGCGACGACAGGCCTGCAGCCGTCAACGGTCGAACCCCAGAAACCCTCCCATCGTCCGCGTCCGTCCCCTCGAACTCACCAGGAGGAGCCTTTCAAAGCAAAGTCAACCGCCCAGTCATGCAGCGCTCAACGCCAGTCTCGTCGACGACGCCGACCTTGTCCTCCTTTCCCTCTGGCACCTTGACCAACCCAGGGTCTCCATCGAGACCGACGACTCGAGACGGCAGCAACAGTGTCGACCCTTTCCATCCTCCTCCACATTCTCCTCCCCCGATCCCCACGTCCTCAACCGCGCCCACAACCAAGGAACCGCGCAAGTCATCCTTTCCCCGAAAGGCCTCGCTGTCCGGAAGCACACGGCGGCGAGGCTCCTCTGTCAGCTCAGCAGCCGTGTCCAACGCCATCGTCACCGATGCAACCGCCCCGCCCGCCCTTCCCGACTACGCGCTTCCTGCAGCGGCCAAGGTGCAAAGTCGCGACAGGCGTGACTTCGGTAGTGGTGTAGATGACACAATCCGCAGTCCCGTCAGTCCAACATCTGGGACCGGCTTCTTGGGCGGCAGCATGATAAGCAGGACGACAACAGCCACAGGGCACACTGGGCAGTACATGCCGCCGCCAGCTGCCGTGAATGTCACGACTCTGTTGAACGGGGCGTCGGCGGGGATGTGGCAGCAGAGCGAAGCGAGCATGATTCATCAGCAAATCACCGAGGTAGCCACAAAGAGGATGTCAACACTGGATTATCTGAGGAAAGCGTACGTTTTTGTGTGTTTTTCGTGTCTTCTTGTGTGAACGGGGGACAGTTCACTTGGTCGGACACTTTCCCAAATCTTTTTTTTCCTGGATACGCAGACACATGCTGACTCTCTTTTGTTTTTACTGCAAAAGACACGAAGGTCGAGTATACTGGTTCAATACATATCTCTTCGAACGACCGGATCTTTCGCGGTTGCCATGCTTTGATCCTCGAAAACTCGCACGCAAGGCTACCAATTACCTCCTCCTCGGTCTCTCCATCCCGACCATCAACGACTTGTACTCATCCACGCCCATTGAATTCCTCCGCTGCCTCAACTCGCTCCTCTCCGAATTCGACTCTTTCCAACAAATCCATGGCGACTCCTCGGCAGCCCTCGCGCGTGCTCGTCTACCGACCATGTTCCGTCGACCGGGAGGCAAGTCTCGTCGGACAACATCTGCAGCAGACATGCATCTCGACGACTCACATGCTTTTCCTCCACCGGGAGGTGCTGGCGCCGCAAACAGTGCTCCATCCGTCATGAACTTTGCCGCTTCCGAGTCGGAACTGCTTCCCGGCGAAGAATACACTTACTTGCTCACGCCCGCACTTCCATTCGAGCCCGACTTCTTTGAGACGTTTGCGGCGCTATGCGATGTCTTGATCGATTGCTATTCACGATTTCTGGCACTGGTTCCCACGCCGCGAGAGTGCTCGGCGCCGGTAGCCGAGCTCTTTACGAAGGCGGATTTAAAGCTGCGCAAGATTATCGTGCAAGGTGTGGTCAAAGAATTCGAAGACCATAGCAGAGGGCACGTGAAGACGGAAGTTGCCAGTATCGGCAAGGTGGTACTTGGTGGTCTCATGTAGAGGGAGGGGCTTTTTAATACTGCCGAGGAAAAAACTTGGGTCTGCCATATTATGTTGGCTTCCAAATTCCCCTAATGAAGGAGAAAGACGTGAAAGCCTGCTGGCGCACGGGGGGGGGGCTGGGTTGACTCATTAAGCGGCTGGATACGCGGACGTCAACAATCACATAAAACATACCCGGCAGGATTGTCACAGCATGAATCTGGCGGGCATTGGGATAGCATGGTGCCCGATTTCCACGTTATTTGTACACTTTCTACATTACATGATGATAAACATCCACACAGACACACACATGGGTACCGTTTCAGTTGTTCCTCTTCAGTTGAGCCTCCTCTTCTGCAATCACACCCTCGATCTCCTTGCCCACGAGCCAGTCCCGCGCGGCGTCCATTACACGATCCAATGTATCCCCCCCGTCCAACACATCTGGCAAGTTGTGCACGTCCAGCCCGGCCCTATGATCTGTACACCGGTCCTGATTATAATTGTACGTGCGAATCTTGTCTCCCCTCGTGATCTGCGTCTGGGACAGAACGCTGTTTCTCAACCTGGCGGCATCTTCTTCGCGCTGCTCCGCCCGCTGACTTGCTATCCTCGATCGCAACAGCTTCCACGCATCTTCCCTGTTGCGCTGCTGCGATCGATGGTCCTGCATCGAGACGGTTGTTCCCGTGGGGATATGCGTCATTCGTATGGCCGACTCCGTCTTGTTCACGTGCTGTCCGCCGGCGCCGCGAGCGCGCATCGTTTCAATCCTGACCTCCTGGGGGTTCACGTAGAAGTCGCTCTCCACGTCGTCGCTCATCTCGTCGGAGGCAGCGCTTTGCGGGAACGAGGGCAGCACCCACACGGCCACGGCACTCGTGTGAACCCGCCCCTTGGATTCCGTGCTCGGAATTCTCTGCACGCGATGCATGCCGGCTTCGCTTCGGAAGATGTCGTAGGCCCCCGGGTCTTGGACCTCGAGGATGGCTTCCTGGAGGGGGCACTCGCCCGCGGACGAGGACTGGTCGCCCGCGGCCTCGGCCATTTCGTACTTGAGCACGCTGGCCCTGTACCCTCGTCTCACGCACAGGGCCCTGTACATCTTGAACAGCGAGTCGGCGAAGTACCGGCCCTCGAGGCCGCCGGGGCCCGGCCGGAACTCGATCATGCACGGCATGTCGGCGAACGGGTGGCGCGGCGTCAGGCTGGCGGAGAGGTTTCTCTCGAGAGCCTCGACCCTGCCCCGCTCGATGCAGAGCTCGTCGCGCGCGATGGAGGCCAGGTCGGGGTCTTGGCCCGGGTCGTCGGCCATGGACTGGAGCTCGGACATGGAGGACAGGGATTCGTGCCATGCCGCGAGGGCGGCGGCGACTCGGTGCAGCTCGCCTGCGCGCTTTGCCTTGAGGGGATCAAATGTCGTGGCCAGGGACTTTCGGAGGGCATCATGTTCGGCGGAGAGGGACTTTGCGCGCCGAACGAGGGACGGCGCGAGACCGGGAGCTGTTGTTGTTTCTGGGGTGGATTTGCATTGTCGGTCATTCCGGACCCCAATCTCGCTGGTGTGTTGGTGTTGGTGTTGGTGGGGATGATCAAGCAGACGTACGTACCATTAGATGCGAGGCGCACGAATTGAGAAGCAGCTTTGCGCTGGAGTGCGCGGGTGCAGTTTCGGCACACCCATGGCGCAGAGAACATGCTGATGCCGTGATGCGAAAGCGGTCGGCGTGGAAGGGGAAGCATGATTTGGTTTTTTTTTCTGTGCATCTACAGGACTACCAGAAAGGGGGTTGGGTGGGGCGGCAGCGGATGTGTCTGTTTTTGGCCTAGTGGTTTCTCGTGAGTCTTTAGAACATGACAACGTCAGTCCTACTAATAAAATACGAGCTCTTCTGAACGGGATCGCCAACAGCCTTATATTCCGCTGGCTCATTCTTGGGCAGCGAATGGCACCACCGGCTGTGAAACAGACTTGGCAGTATCAACAGCAACAGGAATGGCACAAAGGATAAAATGCTTATTGGCGATGACTTCATTGTCGTCACGTTATCAGTTTCATCGCAGTATAAGCGCTGATTTATTTCCTATATGTTCAAAAAATCTGCGATACCAGTACGAAGTACCGGTACCTTGCCATGACCGTTGATTCCAAATATATACAGAAGAAGAATTACCAAAAAAAACAAATATCCGGAAAAGTAAGCGATTTGGCGATTGATGAGCTCAATCCACCAAGATGTCAGTTTGACTGGCCAGAGTGGCGCCGATGTGATACAACTAGGATCTCAGAAGAGCATTTTTGGTTGGGCAAGCTCTCTTCGTGGTGGTAACCGTGACAGGGGCCTTCTTGGTGCAGCAGTGGCTGCTGTCGATCTCGGTGACGGTGACAGTTGGCGCAGCAGGGCAAGTGTCAGTGTTGGTGCCAGGACGAGTGGTGAGTGTTGGGGCAGGAGGAGCGGTGAGTGTTGGGGCAGGAGGAGCGGTAGTTGGAGGAGCCTGGGTGGGAGCAGCAGAAGTAGGGGCCGCCGAAGAGGGGGCCGTCCCGGTATTCTTGCAGTTGGCAGGGCTGAAGGTATCCTCGGCCTCCTGGAGATCCTTGAGAAGACCAGCAACAATGCCCTGGGCGATACCCTGGGCAGCCTCGGGGACCTTGGAGACGACAGAGTCGATCAGGGCCTTGGAGGCGGTGTTGACGCCGCTGGCCTGGGTGAAGGTGGCCTCGCAGAGCCCGTTGGCAGCAATGGCATCTTTCTTGCTCTTGAGACTGGCCAAGAGTGCATCGCCCTTTGACTGGAGATCTTTGGCAGGCTCCTGAAGGCCAAGTGCCTCGGCCAACGACAAAGAGCTGCTGGGGTCAACCTTGGCCTTTCCATCCTTCAACGTCTGGATCAACTTGTTTGATGAGGAGAGAAGACTGCTCGGGTCGCCAGAGAATCCCTTGACCGAGTTGTCTAGGCCAACGATGTCTGTGCCAGCAGCTGTCATGGCAGCCTTGATGGTGGCGAGATCACGCTCATAGAGAGCGGCACCAAAGGCGGTAGAGGCCAATGTCGTTAGAATGAGGAATTTCATCTTGGGGGTTTTATCTTGATGGGAGCAGGGGATTGAATTGGCTGCTGGTGTCTTCTTGCTGGAGATGAGAGAGGAGGAAAGGAAAGATAAGAGGCGATGATCCAAGCGTTCATTTTTCTCTCAAGTTGCTGTCGGACCGTGACTGTCATTTTATAAAGGAAAAACCCCGTTACCCAACGGGTCTGGTCTTGGGAAATTCACATGCCTCTCTTTTCATGTGTTAAATTTTGCGTCTGATCTGAGGCTGACGACTTGGCGACGCTAAAGCACGGTCCTTGACCCCACGGTACCATGAATCCATGGTCCAGGCAGTTGGTCAACTCCAGGTGGTGGCGTCCGCTATTTGTTTCGCATTGACTTGTAGGCTGGCCAATCAGACCCCGAGGTCAAGGTGCTGTGATCTCAACAAGGATCGATAATGGATTGTGGTCTTTGACGCTTACAAACGATCGTGTCTTGCCTCGGGCCCGATGGGACTTTCCATCTCGTGCAACTCGCGAAGCTCGTGAAGAACTATTTTAATGACTTACCCGCCTCCCCCACACCCCCCCAGACCGACCAATTATGCATGACACCAGGAATAATTGTAAGGTGAAGTTGCCTTGTAATTACCCCGCAAAACGCACGTTCCCCGTTTCCCCACAAGGTCCGTTCCCCATGATTTATTAGCTTCTTGGCGACTATTCCACAGCCACATAAAGGAAACTATTTTTCTTACATGTAGAACTCCTCGGTACACAATCTGCGCGCTAACTTCATTTCTACGAATCGGATCCAATTTTCAGAAGCCATCCATTCTTCGAATGATTACTCCTCGTCATGGTTCCTCATGTAGGTGAGGTTTGCGATTGGACCAATTCAAGGAAGGGGGGGGCTGAACTTGCTGAAGAAATCCCCCGCAGAAAATGCACTACACTCTACCCCCTGAATTATTTTACAAATCTACATGCCCCAGTTATTCGTTCCTCTCTAACAGCTGTGATCAGCTGTAAGTGCAAAATAAATCCTGTATTATTTTAGAGAGATAGGGAAAATACGCAGCGTATATAGCGCTATAAAAGAGTACATTTTTTTTGATGTAAATTACTAGTACTAGCATGCACTAGCCCCTGTCTCCTTCATTTCCTAGCTGATATCTGGTTGGCTCCGTTACCCCTGTAATGTAGATTTGTAAAATAATTCAGGGGGTGTATTGTACACAATGCTGACTGTCGGAGGCGGCCAGGAGAAGAAAAATGTTACCTCCTGGACGACCAATATGGGTGTATGATGAGTTCATGCTCCCCAGTACAAAGCACAATCGAGAAGCATCGCTGATGTTTGGCTTGGGCTTTTTATTGGCAGGGATAGTGGACATGTCCGCGCAATATTAACCTGGGCCCATCGCCCACACCCGGTGGGTGTCCAATCTGCCCTCTACCGTGACGGAGAGAGGAAGCCGTCAACAAAACTTTTTGGATCTTGGCGCACCAGAGGTGGGGGGGGGGACGCATTCGGGGATGGCCCAACCACTACAACGCTCATCCAGGACCATACCCTGCCTGGACTAGCCTCGGAAACAGCAAAATTGCAGTAAAATGCAAGCAAGTATGACTCTATCTCACATAAGCTCCAATGTAACCACACTTAACAAGGCCTCGGATCCCCCAGGAAGGTCACACAACGGCCCCACGATATATTCCTCGGGAACCGGGGAGCGCCTCCGATAGGTCCGACACTTGTGCGGGGCAACACCAGATCGTCCGGACCATCGGAGGCCAGACAGCCGGAACAATGTCCCGGCCAGAGATCCGACAAGATCTACTAGTTTCGATCGGAGTTGGAGGGCATTATCTGTTATTTTGATATTTCGGCAACGCGTTTCGGCGGTATCAAGCGAGGTTCTGAGCACTAAACTAAGTCAAGGCTTCTACGACCACTGTCCCAAAGCTTGCAAAGTCGCCACACTCGTATGAAAAAAAGTTTGCATCCTTTGAGGATAGTAGTGTCACAGGTCACGTGCGCAATGGCGCCATACATAACGCCACCTAGGGCGTAGACTAGCTAAATTGATTAACCTTTCCTATAATTCCTTAATAGTGGTAGTAATTATACGCTATAAAACTAGAACTAGATAAAAATTCTTATTTATTTTTAAATATTTAAGTAAACACTAGATAAGAAGCTTATTATAAAGGGATAATACCTCTAGTGGTATATTAATATAGTTAGGCTAGAAATCCTAGATAATTAAAGATAATTAGTATACTATTTAGTAATAAATTTTTTACTATTTAATAAGGTATAAATATTTAACTACCTAGTTAAATAAGCTAAGTAAAGATTAAGGTTTTATTAATTCCTTAATAAATAGTTATAGAAGGCTAGGTAATTTACCTCTTTAATAACTAATCTAATTATAACTATTCTAACTACTACCCTAATAATTAGTATAGTAGTAAGATAGTTATAGCTTATAAGTTCTTAGCCTATAAGCTAGATAATAGGCTATTAAAAGGATAATTCTTAGGGCCTAAGATATAAACTAATTTAATTTAATTAGACCTAGAGTAAGGCTATAGTAAAATTAATTAATACTATACTAATAGACTATCTAATTATAGTAGTAATAGAATAGTTAGGGGAATTCTATATTAGAGCGTATAATTATAGACTTAACTTTAAGCTAGGACTTAACTTTAAGCTAGATAGTTAGTAAGATAAAACCCCTTATATAAAATTACCTAAGTTAAATTAAGTAGTAATATCCTCCCTAGAGTTAGGAAGGAATAGTCTAATAATATACTAATTATTACCTATTACCTTACTTAATAATTCCTTACTTAATAACTCCCCCCTTAATAATTTCTAATCCTATTAGATATTAAGTAATTAAAGGTCTATAGAATCTAGATTATTACTAAAGTTATATAATTAGATAGGATTATAATATTATAATATAATACCTAGCAATAGGGAGTAAGGTTTACTATTAGTAAATTAGTAAAGCTAGTAATATTTACTATAATTAGAGATAGTATAGATAATATATTATCTACTAGAAAAGAATACTAGGATAAATTAGGCATTAATATAGTATATCTAGTAGGGGCAAGCCTAGCTATTATTAGGAGCTAAGGCAATACTAGTGTTACGTGCTGGCTTTGCACGATGTAGGGTCAAATCCGTCAGAGGGGCTGACGGATTTAACTAGTCGTAAGTCGTACTAATTTCACTATTAAAAGCTACTATTAGGTATAATATATAATATTAGAAGTAAGTTAAATTCTCTAACTAGAGTGCTAAATCTAGCCCTATAAACATCCCTTATAACTAAACTTATTCTACTATATAATATATACTAGGCACGCCTTAAAAGATAACTATCCTAGTTATAACTAATAGAGCTATAGCTAGATTTAAACTCCCTATCCTAAGTAACCTAAAAATGTTCCCCCTTATTAAAATTAAATAAAAGAAAAATAGGTTTAGTATGCTTATTACTAAATTTATAATTCCTTTTACTATAAAGTTACTTAAAATTATAATAGTTTTTTAGTAATATATATTCTTTAATAATATTAATTAAATTACTATATTAAATAATAGATTTCTATTCTTAGAGCTAATTACTCCTTCTACTATATTTTATAGTCCTTCCTTACTAGTTTTACTTATTTCCTTCCCTTACCTATTATATTCTATTCTCTAACTACCCTTTCTAATACTATTCTAATCCTTATCTAAATTCTTTATTTTAATCTAATAACCTAGTAAATTTATCTTCCTTTTCTATTATTTTCTTTACTACCTTACTAGTTACTAATAATACTATCTCTATTTATTCTATTACTACCTTTATCTATTTTCCTACTATTATTAGTAATATCCTAGTTAGTTACTATAGTATTAGTGTCTTTAGTATTAGCTATTATAAAACTACTTAAGTCTCTCTTAGTTTTAATCCTAGCCTTTTAGTTAACTTAGGCTTCTTACTTAGTGTTTCTAGCATAGGGGTCTTAGTCTATAGTTACTTATTAGTTAGGTTAGTCCTCTTATTTATTATTTCTAGTATAACTATTTCTATTTATAGTTATACACTGCCTAACCTTAGTGTTTACTAGCCTAATTTACCTTACTATATACTAGTTTCTCCTAGGTTTAAAGATACTAGAATTGCCTTTATTAGAGTTAATTTTATTCTCTTTATATTTTCTCTAATCCCTTTTTACTCTAGTAATAGCTTATTAATAGTTACTATCTAAATATTAATCTTCTCCTATATTTTTACTATTATAGATACTAATTCTACTATCTTCTTCTTATACTCCTTTTTATTAACTATATCTTACTTTAAAGTATTAAATTATTTATTAAATTCTACTAATATTCTACCTAAATTAATCTATAGGATTCTCTCTTTCTAATGCTTTAGTATTTATAATACCTATATAAACTTCCTTTTTACCTCTTTTACTTCTATTTTTATTAATTCTATTAGATTATATATCTTATCTTCTATTTCTTAGGCACTTTTATATGCTTCTTTTACTACTCATTTTACCTCTAAGAGTTCTATCTTAATTCTATTAGCTTATTTATTTACTTAGTTAATTTAGTTTACTAAGTTATTAATTTTACTTTATTTATATTATTTATTTATTTATTTATTTTATTAAAATTTAACTAATTTTTACACTAGTGCTTTCTTTATTCTAATATAAAGTAAATTTACTTACCTAATACTAGCTAGTCCCCCTATAATTATACTATTTACTATACTATATTTATCTATAAAGTAAAGAGCTAATAGATTAGCTCTTAGTAGTAAGGATATTATACTATTCTATATAGCTATTTAGTAATTATATTTAACTATTATACTATTATAGAAAGCTATAGCTACTATTTTTACCTAATTTTTTACTTATCTTATTACTTTATATTCTATTAGATTTACTATAATATAGTTTACTAGTTTCCTTACCTACCTTATAGCTACTTATCTTATACTTAATATAGCTTTCTACTTCTTAAATATAGTAAAGATTTAGATAACTATATTTTACTATAATATAAAATATATATCCTCTAAATCTACCTCTAGACTATTTACTACTATTATAGCACTATTAAGCGTAAATTTATATATATAAGCCTATATTATATATTAAATATCCTATATATTAGCCTTATAACCTAATATAGTATATCTAAATCTACTAAAATTAATTACCTTAATGCTTTTCCCTTTATATTTAGTATTAAATTCCTCTATTACCCTTTTATACACTACTACTCTAATCTTTAGTATTAGCTTTAGAGTGTCTATTCTAGAACTAGGTTTTCTAAATCTAATAAATAATAGCTTAAAATTAAGTTCTACTATTTATATATATACCTATAATAGCCTAATAAGGTATTTAGTAGGTATATTACTAATTTTATCCTTATTCTTACTTTTAAAACCTCTATCTTTAAATTTAGTTTTCTTAAATTTAGT